>JZRM01000575.1:0-17054 GCA_000963415.1 Blastocystis sp. subtype 6
CCAAAATCATCCATAATTTCACAGATACTTCAAATGCCATGTTTGGCGAGTGGAATATGAATGATGATGAATATCTCTACGAAGAATTTCACCAAGTACAAATAATCGATGTGAAGTCTCAATACCGATATTCATTGCTAGAACTTCAAGTAGTACCGTTTATATAAATAATATTCATTCGAAATCAACAGTCACATAGCAAACACAATTTGTATTTATAAAAAATTGTCCCTATTTTTGTCCATCATTGATATCATTGTCCATTCTTATACATATCAAGTATTTATTTATTCATATTATTTACTGCTAGTATGGATAGAGTTAGTTGTCCAGATTTTGATGAAATGACAGTAGATCAGGAACCTACAAAGAGTTCCTGGTTGTCAGCATATAATCAGGTTATCAAGGATGCACAGGGTGGTAGCAAAACATTTTCTATCGCAGATGTACGCCCTAAGCCTATAGTAGAGAGTATATTTGGAAATCGTCCTGTTACTACGGAAGATGTGGTATACACTGCTCCAAGTCAGTCTCGTCCCATTATTTGTAATGGGCATGACATTTTGTCGCTTTCAAGAGAAGATGTGTTAAGCATGTCATTGAGTGACGCTCACGAGACACTCTTTCAACTGCGAGTGGAAGGGAATATGATGAAGAAGGGTTTCAAACGTTTGAGAATGTGGAAAATGCGGTATTTCATTCTTTCCGGGATGATCCTTTCTTATTGGGAGGTGGGCTTCATCGACCTGATTTACCTATAGGTGGGGAACCACAATAAGTTGCGCCATCAAGCGGAGATTACTCCCAACTGTCGTATATCGCTAGAAACGATTGCAAACCATCCATACTCGTTCTCTGTTCTTCCTAGCCCAACGGATCGTCTCTACATCCTTGATGGCACTACGCAGGCTGATCGGGTATTTCAGTTCACTTCTGTCTACTTTAGGACATGTGGATTCAGTGCATTCAAGTCTGCAAGTTTCTCGTACAGCGCATTAACAGTCGGCCTACACTTCGTGGTGTTGGGAGTGTGTATGACCACTTTTCGCTTGGTCCTGTGCTGGGAAAAGGACGCTATGGTGTAGTTCGTCTTGGTGAGTGCAACGTACGAATTATGCAATTCCTGGAATCTAGGCAAATATGAAAAAGTATGCGATCAAAATTATCAATAAGAAAAAAGTGGATCGAGCCATTTTAAAGCATGAACTGATGGTTTTACGATCCATTAAAGTATCTTCCAAAAGAACTTGTCATATCTAGCAACGTGTGTATAACGAGAATCTTGTTACTATCCACGAAATCTACGAAGATGATTATCTAATCCATATTGTAATGGAATACTTAGGAGGAGGTGATCTGTATGAACGAGTTTACAAAAACGGCGCCTTTTCTGGTATTCCAATGATCCTTGATCATAAGGAATAGAGTATGAATCAGCCCGAATAATACGTCATATTGCTCGTGGTCTTGAAGCTTTGCATGAAAAACAAATATTACATCTGGATGTAAAGCCAGAGAATATCATTTTTGAAACCAAAGAACCAAACTCTGCTATGAAGCTGGCTGATTTTGGATGCTGCTATGTTCAAGATGTAGAAGTTGAAGTACCAAACGAAATCATTGGTACTGCGGGATACATTGCTCCTGAGGTCATTTCTGTACATTCCAAAAATGGGTCTGATTTTTAGAAACTTCAGTATTCAGATGCCTGTGATGTGTATTCTCTGGGTGTTCTTCTTTATATCTTGTTGGTGGGTTACCCTCCTTATCGAGGTTCTGACACACGAGAGATTCTGATGAATACTTTGTATAAGCTCGAGCACTTCATCACATAGGAATGGTTCGATCGACTTCAGTTCTGCGGAGTGGAATTCCATTAGTCCGAGTGCTGTAAAACTGGTAAAGCAAATGGTGGAGAAAGATCCTATGAAACGAATTTCATTACAAGATGTATTGACAAACTCATGGCTTCTGTCGCCACCAAAACTTCATCAACAACCATCGATGCGCACTCTGCAGTTGCAGATGAGTTTTCCGTCTACTCTGCCAGGAAGCCATCTATTCGGTAGGCAACAATGAGGAACTGAAACGTAGTACCTGATAATTGGGTCCATCAGAAAGATGACAAGTCTCAAAAATGGAGTCAAGGGGAGGAAGAGTCGGGATCCGAGAGTAGGCGACTTGAAGAGCTGAGGAAGAAGCAAGTGGATCTGAATCGAATGGCCTGCCCAACACACGATCAACTTCCAAGTGATGTCGATGAGCCTTTTCCGAAGTGTGTTTCATATTCTGTTCATAATAGTTGAAATTGTTTGTTTGAAGGAATTGCAGTGATTGCTGCGAGTTGGTGTACTTGTCCGGATATTCTGAGGTGCAATCGAATTCTACGTGCTACAATAGATCGAAGAGTTTATCTAGTAGCTATTTCTACTCCTTCTAAATCCAACTAATATTTAAAACTCCCAGTTTATCTCTATACTTCGTTCGGAGAATATTAGTTGTGAAAGATATGGCGTGCTATGGTGTGGATCCGCTCGTTAGTATCAAAGTTGACGATGTGGTCACAACCTTCTATCCTAGTCATATTGATAACAGCAAAATCATGATTGGATGCAAAAACAGTTTCTTTCGATTCTCCTCGTGACCACTAGATTTTGATGTGATTACGCTTGATTCTGAGTGGAAGTACAAACAAGACCAGATCAAGCTGGCGAAAGAAAAACGAAGAGAACGCCCCTATCCGATCACACAGCTGAAACCGCATCCGAGCGAGAGTACTCGGCATTAAATGATTTCAATGAATAGTGTATACAATGGCAACGGCCACAGCAACAGGAAATATCTATTTGTGGGACCTCGATTATGACCGGAAGAAAAAGACATGTTCACTCCTCGGGTCGCATCAATCAGCTTGCCAAGGGCTAAGTTGGAATAATAAAAACACAGATCTCTTACTTTCGTGTGGTCAAGATGGCGTCGTGATTCTCTGGGTTTCTTTACTCACTCTCCTTCACTCTAGGATCGTAGGACCAACACGCCTGCCCTCGAATGGACTTTCAACAGTGGCGCAACGGGTGTTTCTTTTGTCAAGTTCGATCCATTTCACGATAAATACTTTTCTCTGATTCATGACGACACCTCCATTAAGGTCGATTCTATTCAGTCCTGTGATTCCTAGCTGTGTGACATGACCATGCCTTCCTCCCCTCCTCTCTTCAGCTACGAGGCAAGCCATGCGTTGACGACAATCCACTACAATCCTTACAAGCCGAACGTGATGGCAGTCGGCTGCTCGAACCGATCCATTCTCCTTTTCTCAACGGCGAATCACACCCTTTCTAACCTCTATTCCACTCTTTACCACCTTCCAAAAGACATGGAGGACAATCCCCCTATCGGAATCGAGACTGAATTTGAAATCAAAGACATCAGTTGGAATCCTCAAAACCCAAGTAAGTGCACATCTCTCCTCTCATCAAGACATGCTTGCAGCCTGCGGAATGGCGGACTACAATGTTGTCGGCGTTTGGGACATTCGACGTCCGTATGTACAGTGATTGTTGATTATCATAAGAAATCTCCCTTATAAATACCTCTCCCAGACACAGCGAGTGAGTGAAGTGTGCTGGATGACGCATCCAGGGTCTTTGAGTAACGAAGAGTATTTATCCGTGTTGCAGCAACGTCGGAATGGAACATCGATCGACGTATTCCGACTTCGCTCTCTTCCTCGGTTTTCTTCCGTTGTGTGCATGACAGCGCTCTCTATTACCAACTACGAGAAACTGGCCGTTGTGCTCAATGCCTCCTCGAGAGAGCAGCCGCACATCCCTCCTACCCTCCGAGAAAACGAGGTTTTCTCCTTTTCGGGTGAAAGTATGACGTTTTTCTCTTTTACACGCAGACCCCATCGTGATTGTTAAAACAGTCTCACCGTTTCAGGGCGTAGAAGGATTCATATACAATCATGATCGATTAATCTACTTTGCTCATCATTATCAGGTCCTCAAATCGGATGACTTACCCACGATTGCCGATCTCTGTCAGTATAATGCGACTGTTTGTAGAGAGAGTGAAACACCTGCCATCGAAGTGATTTGGTTGATGCTGAAAGACTTGGTGGAAGCGTTGCATGAGGATTTGGTCGAGCATTCCAGAATTCGGTCCCGCTCTTCTTTTACTTCGCACACTCCCTGTTTCTATGGTTCTCTCTCTTAACGAATAGCATCACGATGCAACTCCATTTCTTCGTACCATCGTGAAAACAGTATCAATGAAATCACTGTGATTCCTGAACCGGATCCATTTTCGCTAGGTATCCAATTTGATCTGCACAAAGACCTTTCGTTTATTCCTGCATTAGTGAAAGAAGGAGACATCCAGAATGCTGTAACAGTGTCTCTTGTTATGTGGGAGTTTCTGAAAGAGGATGCATATGCGTTAAAAGTAGTCCCGATTTGGGTCAATTGTTATCTGGATTTGTTAAGCCGTGAAGAGATGTATGAAGAAATTGTAAATTTACGAAACGTCTGTTATACCCTTGGAATTGACCTTTTGGAGCTATTTGTACAATTCCAGAAACAGGGACTTATTTGTAGGATCCGGAAATTACGTTTCAAACAGCGACGAAGGAGGATCAGGAGAGTTTTGAGAATGCATTTTCTGTGTCGGCGAATCCAATGCAATCGAATCCTTCCGAAGAAGCAAAGCAGCCGAGTGATAATGTTCTCCCTCCTTCTTCTGGAAAAAGTAAACCCTCTGCAAAGGGAAGAAAAAAGGGGATTTTTGGTCGTTCGGAGAGAAATCGGAAGACAGATCGAAACACGAAAAGAGTTCGGGTTGAAAAGGGGGGAAAGCAAGTGGATATCAATTCTCTGTGCTCTGTATGCAGAACAAAAAACTCAGGACTTGTAGCTATGTGTTTACGATGTGGACATGGAGGGCATTTGCGACATATCCAGGAATGGTTTGGATCGCACGAAAGCAAACCGAGGAAGTGTGCGGTTGCTTCTTGCCATTGCGAATGTGTTTTTGAAGAAGAATCTGTACTATGATGTTATTTGTTTAAAAAATGTTTGGACTAAGGCAAAGGATCTTAACTGTATATTCATACATCCTTTGTATTGTCTTAGTTATTGTAGTATATTCAATATTCACCTGTAAGGACACTCGAAGGAATTTAACCATTTTAGCGAGTAATACCATTCCAGGAAGCGTATCTGTATCTCCGGATGGTGTCTAGAAAATGTATAAGTTCAGTTGTAGCGTGTATGCACTCTTCCCTGAAGTATGAGCTAATGCCCTACTCAATTGTGGGCGAGGTAATATCGGACATTACTGATATTTTTGTGCTTCTTGTCGATGATGGAATGCCTCCGGTGACTTCTGAGTATGTTATTGAGAATGGCATTCTCCAGGGCAAGTTCATGAAGGGGACAAAGTGGGTCGTTCCTGTAGACAAGTTTTTTGCCTTCCCTGGAGCCATTTACATCGTCGGCGTATACAACAACAACCAGTGCTTTACAAGTCCTGTGTACATCAATTTGCCGCTGAACAGCTGTTTGTAATTTCAGTTTCGCAATAATTAGATATCCTGGGAAGCGATGTTTCTTTTGAAGCTGTCTACGTGATCGAAGATGGAAAGAAGTCCATTATTATGCGTGGAAACACGGTGATGGAGACTCAGTATTATCTGCTACTCAAAGAGTCGGACTCATACATTCTCGACAGCGAGCTTTTCCAGGAAAGCAACTATATCGGTCTGTACAGTGATTTTTTCCAAATCCATCATAGAGGCAAGCTCGGTCGTTACTTCTCCTACCCGATGGACACCGTCTCTGATTCTTTCCACTTTGCTTATGTGGGATGTCGGGTGGAGAACAGCAAAAGTCGCATTTTTGAGATCTCTCTCGAACATCCCGTTGTTTACAACTCGCCCTCCGCCCGTGCGGCAACAACATGTAGTTATAACAAGAGCTTGTTATACTAGTTGATATCGAAGCATCTCTGCACAAGCGTGATCGTCCGAATCCTGTGAGTAATCTACATTGACAACCTGCTTAATAGATGCCAACAAAAACTCCGGAAATTTGGAATCCGAGGTTTCTAGTATATTTGTGATCGTAGCTCAAGTCGTAGGAACTCACTCCTCTAGCGGTGGCAAGAGTCCGATCCGTATTCGCCAGGTGCAGACTCTGCACAATGCAGTGTATATACGATGTTTGCTGATAAACGGACCTTACGACATCTACTACATGGTGAGACCCGAAAGCAAGGAGAGAGGTGATCCTGATGAACGCACCGTGATGAGGTATGGAGAGCAAGCTGGACAGTTCCAAGATACCTCGTTTGATATCGTGGTGACAGATTACGTGAGTTCTGTGAAGAATATTATTTATGTGGTGGCAGTGAAAGGAAAAACAATTCTTGGACCTACAAAGCGAGGTTTTTTCCCATAGTGATTGTCTGTTTGTTAAAGATGTGGCAAGCGGATTGTATTTTAAATAGGACTATCTTCCAATAAACCTAACAACATCCTGGAATACTGAGTTTACTTTATACTCATTTCTACATACCAAGCAACTGCCGAAAAAACATAGTACACAATACAACAAATACTTCAAAAGAGGATAGAGTGAATTTTACATTTCTTTAGAGGCAATGAAGAACCGTAGAGAGTTACTGGCTGAATCATCACAGTGTATGCCTTCCTCCTGGTTCCCAACTCTACTTTTCACTCCACTTTTCACTTCTACTTTTCCTCAGACAGAACGATCTCGTCTTTGTTTTTCCCCAATATTTCCCATTTACATAGACTCTCCAAAAGTCTATGATAGGAACGTATCTATTGTCCGAAACCACTTCTCTCCTTGGGAGATCCCACTGCATGAATCCGTAGCAACACTGTAGAGCATCTTTTTTGTTTGGGCCTATAGGATTTTGCAGTTCTCTGCATACAATGCTATTCACCGTAACTACAAATAAAATAGCAAAGCAAAACGTACTCTGCGCATTATAAAGCTCTTCATGAACACTCAATGGACAACAATAGAAACAACCCATTTTGAAGCATCCCTCTTCGTATTCCTGGCTTTCACACTCCAATTCCACCTTTTCTAAGCATGCGATGTGATTCTCATCCAAAAAAGGAATCATCCACCACCATCGTTCCCAGTTGTTTGCACATTTCGTATGGAGAAATGGGGAAACGCATTCTAAACGTCACATCCAGATCACGGCAGAACCTGGTCCAGAACAAGATGAGGTTCCTACTAAACGGTACTCTCTTGTTTCTACTTTTCTGATATGTATAGTGAACTGAAGTAGAAAATTCCATTGAGTTCTATAAATGAACAATTTCCCTGTCTTACTTCATAGCATCGCTCTTCATAACCACCGAAACAACCAATGGCTCCGCAGTAATTGCGCCATTCAATCGGAAGAGGGTTAGTAACTGTCGTTTCTTCTTCCCACCAAGATAGGAATGAATCTCCAGGCAGCCGTTACTCTCCCATCCATCATTTCCCACCAACTTTCCCATCAATTCACTTCCCCCATCTTCTGTTTCATCTAGCAAAGGAAGTGTGCTGCAAAACCGCGGTGAGTAAGAGGGTGCATTGCATCGTGTACCTCGCACAAATTCGTATTCGTTGTACATCAACGAAAAGTTGGTACAGAGTGGGTAGGAATACCCAATCGATTTTTCTCCACTCTACAAATAACTGCAGATATGAGCATTACATAAGCAACAATTGATTTGGGATTCTTCGTGAAAATAACTCGCCCCTCCTCTGTAACACTTGTAATTGTGGAATTCCAAAATTCTCGCTCCTTTTCTACATATTCAGGAGTCATATGGCACGAAAATTCATGCTCAAATATCCATCCAGGAGCAAAGAGTGCGCATGACAGTCCTTTACATGACTGAGATATGACAAACAAACCCTGCTTAGCGATCAAGGCAACATCATTGATCGTGTTATAGCCTCCTCCAGAATTTGTACCACGTCCCCAAACATCTATTCCGACATACACATCACGTGCCCTTCACATCAGAACTACCTCTTAGATTTACCGCTCTCTTGCATTATTTCGAGTGATGGCAAGAGACTCTGGTTTCCACCAGTAGTTGAGGAAAATCCCATCAACGAGGTCAAAATAAGTCATATTCTGGGCATTCAGTTGATTCTGGTAATTGAGCGAACCACGATTATCAAGACTGTCATACCAAATAAGCTGATGATACTCTGAAAGAGCCTTGAGTCGGGTTCGAAGTTCTTTTAGGAAAGAACGAATCAACGGAACCAAGGAGGAAGAGACTGTAGGAATTTCAAAATTGACCAAATAACCATCGAAATTACACTCACTACATAGAATAGCTAAATGATCTGCAAAAAAGGCGTCAAATCTATCATGATAAACTAGCTCTGTTTGTACATCTGATATCTATACAAAGACTCGTCAGGTCCCATAAGCATCTGTTGAAGTATGTGTTCATTCGGTCCTTCAATTAGGATTGTTCCGAGTATTGGAACACCATTCCTATGTGCTGCATCAATCCAAGAAGCTGGCTACAAAAGTGAAGGAATATCACTCACAAAATTAGGATATTGGAATGGTCACGAGATGGTGAGAAAAGTATACAAAAATGTCAATTACAGACCAATAGTGGAAGCAATAGTAGGGAGAACGCGTTCCCTACAATTGAACGAAATCTTCTGCTATACATAGTAGTTCGCATCCTGCTGATAACCTCCACGCATGTCATGACAATGAAGAATGCGCATACTTTTTCCGTCATCCTCTCGACGACGAAGAGGATATCGCGAGCAGTTCTCTGTTATAGTATATTGACACATGTCATAGAATGTATCAATTGGCTTGTCACGCACATACGGATGCTACAGTTTAGAAACTCAAACAAGAGAACTGTTTCCAAAGATATCGAATCTAATGAAAACTGATTCTGAATCCATGCAGTATCGATTCCTGTATTCATTTTTATCTTCTCAATAACGATGCGACTCACTTCGAGACCGTCTGTCCACCCAATTAAACCCAGCCATACTTTTCCTCTACTCAAAAACTGTGATGCGTCAGTTCGGAGCACACATCCATCCTATTGTCATTCTCATACCATCATTCCCACCTGGATAGCAACGAATATGTCACTCCCATCTGAAATAACACGTAGTTCTTCAAATGACGAAGCCGTGGAAATGGGAAATTGAGTTGAATGATAGAGAGGATGCACTATATTCACATTCGAATCGCAGTCCAAAGAAATCATCACTCTATTGAACATATGAAAGAAAAAAACACGATTTTCGGAAATCCAAAACCAGAGCAGATATCGGAATTGTAGGGGGTTTCATTCCATTCAAAACAATCATACCCTCATTAACAGAACATTGCTCGAGTTCCTCACGACTTGGACTCCAAAGAAGAGCCAAGATTCCACGATTGAAGACTCCCTGGATCTGTAAATCAAACAAAGCAAGATCCATTGGGCGAGGAACGACCATTCGACCCTGTTTGACAGTAAAAGGAACGTAGGGAAAGAGAGAAACCGCGTCATTTAGAAGAGTACTATCAGGATGCAAGTGAAGCTAGGAAATCAACGAAAAGGAATCATACCTCAGAAGCACTCGTGAAGCAAGAGTAGGCAAATGATTTCACTTCCTACATGGAATAAATCCAAATCATATACATTCAAAGAACGGTTCAGAATTTGAATCACACGTTCTGTCTTCGACTGTGAGGTAAACATGTAGTAACCCTGATCGAAACGAAATCCAGCAGCTGCAAATACTAGAGGTACTAACGGATTCTTATTCAGTATTCTAGCAAAAGCATCGGCATGAGTGTTAATCTTTTTGTACTTCTCATCTTGCAGAGAAAGTTTCAGCATTCTATAGAGCTAGCAAACGGACCTAAAAACATACCGTAACACCATTTCCGTAGCATTTTTGTCCTTAAGGAATGAATTTGGAATATATGTTGCCAAAGAATCGTCATCACAGTGGAATGCACGATTCACATAGGAACAACTACAGCAGGTTCCATTCCTTGCCATTTGAATGGCTCGAATAGCCAGCTGGGTTTTGTCGCGTCCTATGCGTTAAACTGACTATGCAAGGGAACTTGAGTTGTTGCGACCACAATCCAAGTTACAGCAGTTTTCGTCATTGCAACCCTTCATCAGCTGAATGAGGTAGAGTCTTCCAAGTTCTTCAAGTGATGGCTCCATGATAGAAATTGAAACAGGAATTCCTGAAATGTTTAATAATAAGCGCTCTCTTGCTATCAAGTGATCACTGTACGCTTCTTCACACCAGACATTCATAATAGTTCTCTTCTAAGGACACCATTTGAAAACATGGCTGAGGAAGCTGCTCCTGTTGTTGCTGAACCGTGTGCCCTGCTGTTTTGTGGTTTATTTGTAGCGTGAACGTCGAACCTGTGATGGACATCAATGTTGCCATCCCTGAAGTGCTGAAGACTGCTCTTCATCACGAGGGACTCCAGCGTGGTCTTCGTTTGGCTGTTAAGGCCTTGGACCGTGGTGTTGCCCAGATTTGCTTCCTTGCTGAGGATTGCGATGAGGCTTCTTACACCCGTCTTGTTGAGGTTCGCTGTTACTCACTTTCGTTATTTGTAGGCTCTTTGCGCTGAGCGTAAGGTTCCTCTGATTAAGGTTCCTGAGGGAAAGGTTCTTGGTCAGTGGTGTGGTCTTTGCAAGATCGACCCTGAGGGTAACCCTAGAAAGGTTGTCAAGTGCTCTAGCGCTGTCATCACTGATTTTGGTGAGGATTCCGCTGCTCTTGGTGTTGTTCTTCAGTATGTGAAGAGCAAGCAGTAAGCTGCTTAAGGAGAACAAGTTGTTTGTTAACAAATAAGGAAGTGTACATAATCCAGAGGGGTTTTGTTTTCGTTGTTTACAGTGTTCTCATCAAATCCTATACTGAATGAAGGCAACAAAAGAGACCTCGTCTTTTCAGAAGTAAATAGGCCTCACGCTGATTATCAAAAGCAGCATAGTGCGCTGCAGTATTTCCTTCCATGTCGCAAGCATACATGTCTGCTCCGTGGTCTAAGAGGACGGTTATCGAGTCGAGACAACCCAGCGAAGCAGCTTTCATCAATGCTGTTAATCCATAGTCATTCTAGATGAACAAAAAAGAAAGCACATACCTTCTTATTGATATCAGCAATTTGATCAACAAAGAGACGAAGAATATCAGTGTGATCTACACTAAACCAATTTGCATTCCACAACTTCTCGTCATATGCAGCACAGTCTCCTTATTCTCGTTTTCTAAATTGACATCGGCTCCAGCATCAAGGAGAAGCACCACGTTATCTATTCTGCCTGCAGACACAGCACACATTAGTGGAGTGGTTCCCGCCTACCAATGATAAAGACTTGAGAATGAAACATCATCTTGGCAATTCACTTGGATACCATTCAGTGATAATAGGTACTGCACAAGTTCGGTATTTTTGGACGAAGCAGCCCAATGAAGACCTATTCGTTCGTCGTCATCTCGTTCCTAGAAGATGATGCAACATAGATGTACAACGAACATTGATATCAAATCCATTATCAATATATTCCATAACGCCATCCAGATTGCCAATTCTGCATAGGTTATGAAAAGAATTATCTACTCTAGAATATGACTCAGAGGAATGAAGTGGATACTCCTCCATTGTTTTGTCCATGGTTGTCACAAAAAGAATGGAACTTCAGATTTCGTATTCGGTTGAGTTATTCTATTCGAAAAGAAGCAACTCAGGTGGGATATCGAACGAGGATATACATGGTACTTCTGGTAAACGAAACGCAAAGATTTTCACTTGCAATGAATGAATACCCACCCCTCAGTTCCAATCACTCCGATCAAGAACTGCCTTTCCACTTGTAAACGTCATCGTTCTCTTTTCCCTAGGTTTGATTTTGATTATAGTTTCCTGCAAAAGACTCCTGCTATTTCCGCCCAGTCTTCCTGTAGTATCTTACCTAGTTTAGCGCAGTACTATCAACAACAGCAATGCAGAAAGCAAGTGGATCCCTTCTTGGAGAGAGGAGTAGGGTTCACAGAATGCTTGGCACTAGGCTTTTAGTTTGTACTATTTTGAAGATGAGGTGTTTGTGCAGCCCTTTGACATGGACAACCACTCCGTTTTCGTAGCGTATCATGTTTATCACCAACAAAATTCCATGTAGTCGAGTCTCCCCATTGACACATAGGAATCAAATCCGATTTGAAGTGATTCAAAACATCGAAGAATTCCTGGTCACTCACGAGCACATCAAAGCAAACATTTTCCGGCAACACGGTTTTGTGTTGGCACGAAAAGAGAGTAGATTTACTGTGTGGAATGAACACGAGCATCATCGTTTGAATACCACGTTATTTCGAGCGAAAGCGAGACGTCGTCCATCCCAGCAGATATCTTTGAAGGCATGACGATCGCTTTGACTCCCGAGGAGAGTCGCTTGGCAATTCACTTCGGGTTGATCAGCACTCGATTGCATATCGCTCAACAGTCGCTCCCCGACTCGCTTGTGGAGATGATTTTAAAGCTCTACAAGCTGAGTCAAACTCTTCCTCATGTGAAATCTTCTGTTTCGGATCCTTGGCTACGAGATACGTTTCACTTTTTACATTTATCTCTTGTTTTGGTGTGCATTTGCTCTAATCCGAAGGAAGTTTTCCATCAAATCGAATCTCTTCTTCGAGAAGCCTGCTGTGACATTGTTCCAGAGAATTATGCAACACTTCGTCTGCGCAGTTGGGTAGAAACGAACGAGGAACCATGGTCGCTCCCTACAGTGCAGGTCGTGGAAGAAATGATGCTTGTGCTCCTGTCTCCCATGGCACCTGTGCTGAGTTCATTGGACGGGGTGGCAGCAGTGTCGTTTAGCAGGATGGTGTGTGAATATTTGTGCGATTTGATGGAGCTTCGTCCCTTATTTGGGATTAATATCACTGCATTCCATGATGAATTGATTCGGTTTACATCACTCCGACTCTGTAGCTTGTTTCTTTGTTTCTATAAATGTTTGAAAGTTGGATTACTCCATTCCTCTATCTTGTAATCTTCCAATGATTCCTATATTCTAACTCTGTGACAACTACACATAGCACGATTTTGATTTTACAAACAGTTATACAGAATATTACATTTCCACTTTCGGACTTCGATATACATATGCTTCGTTCGTTCCAATAGAAGCCATTTCCTGATCCAGCCTTACACGTTGTCTCCTCTTCAGCGTAATCGCCACAATATCCTTCCCAGCTTTGACTTCGTCAACTCCTGTATCCAGGAGTGTTTGTTTCTACTTAAAATCTGGTCACAACCCCTACTGCTTCTGCTTTCTTCTCTCTCCACCTTGACCACATCATCTTCGCCAATGTGATAAGCGATGCAAAGACCACGACAATAGGCATGTTGTAGTTAAACTCGTCTCCCAGAAACTTGATTGTTTTCATCTGTCCCAGCAATGACGACAGTGCAATAGAGTGATAGGAAGCGTCGCTCAACTGTAACAACATAGCGAAATGATAGCAAAGGGAGAACTGGATACGACATACATACTCTGCATTGAATGCCAGTGCATAGACATCGGTATGATGGTAGTACAAACCATACGTCTCCACAAATGGAATATGGAATAAAAACCACGATCTGAAGAAGCAGACAAACAAGTAGATCAGTGAAATTCCTGAACACACGATTCGAAGAAACACATTATCTTTAAACCAGCGTAATGGAAGACCGATGATAGAAAAACTCAATTGCTTCTTCTGGAAAAGCACAGTCGTCACTTCGGTAATTAGCACGCAGATTGACATAAGTCCTGACAACACAGAAGCAATCTATTGACAAAAATAGTGCCGATTTTTACTGTTAATACAACATAACGACAACTGAACCAAACCTTGTTATACCATCGTAGACAAGACGAAACTTCATATTCATACTTAATTTCTGTTCCACTAGAATCCTACAATGAAATCCTAATAGAATATGAACAAAAATAGGTTCATGCATGTTAGCATGGAGTTTCACAATCCGATCCACACATTCCTCATACTGGGACACTTTTCGTTCAAACATCAGGCACGTGCGCTTCAATTTAGAATTCAACTACTTCTGGAAATCCCGAAATGCGCCTACCTTTGACAGAATAGAGATGACAGCAGGATCCGTCATACTCATGCAGTCGATAAGAGAAAGCTGCACCCAGTCTGATTTGTCCACAACTCCCGCCATATGTCGTTTGAAGTTAATTTCTTCGTCCGAAGGCATACTGTAAATCATCTACATCGTACTCTCCAGACATCGATACATTGCTTATAATCGTTAGAATTTCTGGAGATCGTTTGGCAGAATTCAGGGTTTTTTCGATCTCACGAACATTCATCTTCATAGCAACGACCTTGAACTCATACTCGTATTTGTCATTGTCCAATTGATACGCTCTACAATAGAAGGTTTGCTCGGTCATACTTCGCATACAACTGGCGTAATTCACGGTGCAGATCTCTGCGTCTCCAAAGACTATTCTTAAAGCAATGACCGGACCTACTTCACTGGAAGCTCGACAAGACCAGGTCCCAAGAGAAGTACAACAAAAACAAGACCATAGGAATTAGAAAGGGCGATCACGAGAGGCTGAATCTCTTTCAAATTACTACATATGACTCAGTACACCTTCACTACATCTTGCTCACAATCAAGAAAATGGGAGCAGCCACACCCACGATAATTACTATGCGGATGTAGAAGGATGCATTGACCCAAAGCGATTCCTTAAAACGTTTTCTATATGAAAGGAGTGTACTGGCACCTACCCGGGCGTAAATTCACCGGAAGCCCAATACTCGGACATGATCGGACCATGAACCCAAGACAGGTAAAAAGTAAACCAATAGATCGCATCCCAGATCAACTTGATTGGTTGACTTGCTTCATGATCTTCCAACGCATATCCAATATCAATTGGGAAAAGTACAATACCAATGAATCCAAAAAACCTGAAAATGAAATCATTCATTACAAAACGAACCAAGCACAATAGATTACAGAAGAATAAGAAAAAGGAACAGATTTTTCGCGATAATACTGAAGCAGCAAAAAAGTAACGACAGCAACCAATATTACAGCTATCGCCACAGTAATACTTCCTGCAACACTCCGAATCATAAATTCAACTTGAGAAAGGAATTCTATCTTGAGGATTTGCCTTCGGCAGAAATACTTGCATTTTATGGAATGTTTTCAAACAAACATATTACATTATTTGTGCTGTAATCATGTCTTCCACTAGATCGCGCGAAATATGATCAATGTATTCTTCCACAGCGTGGTGCATCTCTGTGGCATACTCCCTCATTTCGGCGCCTATGTGGTTGCGTGCACAAGCAATCGATGCAACTTGGTGCGAGGCTATTCCTCGGTCCGCATCACTGATGATCTGTGTATTCTGAATAAACTGTTCTTGCAGCGTGTGGAGTTGAATAGTGATCCGTTCCTATGCTGAATATCTTGATGGTGGTCTACTCTCAGTCCATCTCGCCGAACTCTTTTCAGTCCGTTTTGAATTACGAAGAGGTCATCTGTCTAAATGTTACTGTGTCGTGCTCTGCATACAAGAGCGTTTTGGATCAAATCACTCAACAGCAACGAAGTAGCGATGCAAGCACTGTCATTTAACAACGGATCCGAACTCTCGATCAGCTGGTAGATTCTCGTCGGGAGGGCAGGAAGTGTAAACACATCATCATTCAGTTGCTCGAAAACTGGATCTAAATGGTCCATGATCGTTTTATAAATGAGAATATTGATGTTGTTCGGCGGCTCTTCTCGAGTGCGCAGAAACTCGCGATCTTTCGTATCATCGTCTGTCTGCTTCGTCCTCAGCAGAGTTTCGCCCTCTGCTGTTATCGTTACCGCGGGAATCGGCTGCGAAGTGCCCATCTGCGTTTCGCTGTTTTTCTTGGATTGATCAATCGAGCCGTCTGCTACTTGCTCAGTCGAGATAGGTTGGATGTAGTTCGTTGCGGGCCCCGACTGCCTCCTCTCCTTCACGAGCTGGCGGATGTGGGAGCTCTCGCTCTGGATGATCGCCACTTCCGCCTTGTTGTAACTCTAGCAATCACACAAAACACACACACTCGCCTCCATCGCCTCGATCTCTCGCTGATACCACGCGTCTGCGAGCTCTCTGTCCTCGCAGAAGCAGCGAATGAGCAGTCGCTTCAGCATGAGCAGTTGCTCTCTCTCGCGCATCCAGTTCTGCAGACTGGCGAAGACGCACTGAGTCAGGCTGTCCACCATCTCGAACGTCCACTGCTCCGCCTTTCCCAGCTGCACCGCTCTGTGGGTCAGCGGGGGCAGCTTCGAGTCGTTCATGACAGGGAGAATCACCGACTTGCGACTGCTCTGCGACGCGGAGAGGTCGTCGTGGACCACGCTGATGCGAGACACAGGGTCGTTTTCGGATTGGGAAAAGCCGGAGAGGAGCGACGAGTTCACCAAACGAGTCTATGTCACTTACCACACAAATGTATAACGAGGTCGTTAAACTGCTGCTGCAGCGACTCGTTGGCCTGCTCACAGGAACGTAATCGCTCTGCATGCTCATCGAGCGTCTGCTGCACCGACTCCAGTGTGGGCAGGGAGCGTTTTGCGTCGAGTCTCCGTCCCTCTTCCTGCACTTCGCGAATCATATTCTCAATCGTCTACTGCTTGATACGCTCCGGCAGAAATACGCTGCATCCAGCGGTCAGAATGTTGGTCTAGTCCATCATCACGTCATCGCAATGATACAGTGGCAGGGGGAAGTCGTGGGTTCGGCTGTCCATAGATAGACAACTTATGGTTATTCGGCAGGGGCAGGATCTGCATGAAAGTCGCAGCCAGGATATCCCACTACACTCTGGAAACGTCTCACATGGAACAAACGATTTGATTGGTCGATTGGTTCAAACAAACATTCCACACTAACCTTGACACCTAATCCGTCTCGAACCAGTTAT
>JZRM01000576.1:0-13321 GCA_000963415.1 Blastocystis sp. subtype 6
ATGAATATTAACGATCTCATTTTTACTTTTTGTTTAATTACGCTCTTTGGAATGGCGAGTGATCAGTCGATGGCATTGGGCAAGTACGAGCATTTGTCCTCCCTGTTTCAGTGCCTCTCTGCGAAATCCGTGATGTGTAGGAACAAAAGTCGAATAATGAAGATGCAGTCTACAGACGTGATCGTAAAAGCAGGAAAGGAGTTTGTCCTCCCAATTATGGTGTCGAAGGCGGGAACGACAATTCATTGGGTTTTCCATACAAACACTTATGACATCCATTTTGGAATTGCGAAGTTCAACGAAAATAATGAAAGAGTCTGGATTGTGGCGAACACTGCGTATCCTCCTTCAGATCCGCAGCAAGGGAAGGTGGTGATTGAGGAGCCTGGAAACTATTTCTTGGTGTGGGATAATACGTATTCGTGGTTCCATGAAAAGAGTGTCTTCTATTCCATCGAAACGATTATGCCTGAGCCCACAGTTGATGAGCAAGTGACCTGTGCGCGGTAAGTGCCTTATTCACCTCTCATGTCAAGAACCATTCTGGAAGATCTAGAGAAGATGCAGAAAGAAATTGCAAGTTGTAGTGCTCAGGAGGCAGAAAAGAAGACTCAGATCCAGGAACTGGAAAAGGAACGTACCGATAAATTAACTGAACTGGACAGAATCAGAGTATGGAACTCCCACAGATAATCACATAGAACGATATCGTGCAGGTGGAGAAAGAAATTGAGACTTGTAACACAGATATTGCGAAGCTTCAGGAAAAAGCGCGGGACGAAGAAAAGGGAATCGAAAGTGCAATTTTTGTATAATCAATAAGTAGACTTGAAAACGATGGCTCCTTTCCTTTTGGAGGGAAATCGTATTATTGGGATGCTCACGGGTCCAGATTTGTTACGTCTGTATAAATAGTGAATGCAAGTCACTCGTAGGGGATGTGTGAATAGTTTGCTTCATGAAGCGACGATACGCGATGCTGTGTGGAATTATGTTTTTAAACACGACAGCAAGGAGGATCTCGATATCGTTCTGAAGAATGAATGGGTGCTTAAACGCTGGAACCTCATTAATCCAGCAGCTACGACAATAGAATCAACAGCGGAAGTGCAATAAGTTGTGGGACTGTTTTTTGCAAACATGTTCTTTGATTCGTTTTTGTTATCTATCAACCAGGAATTCTTAGATTCCACAGAATTGGAATGAACTGGTTTGCGATGATTCTAGTGTTTCTGGTCTTTCGATGTAGTGAATTCAAGGACCATGTCCATTCTATCAAAATCTGGAATATGTATTCGTAGTGCGTCATTCACGAGATAGAGATCTGTTTTCGCTCTCTATCTTCTTTGCAGGGATTCTAACTGCGTTTTTTCTCTATCTTGCTCTCTACCTCCCCATTGTCAAGAAAATCCATGGAGAGTGGAATATATATTGTCCTGTATCTTATTCATTCGGTCACTCAAATAGAATGTTATGTACTGCATGTCATTTGTCATGGTTTTATTTGTTCTCTCGTATCTATTTGAACTTATTCGATGATAGATTGAGCATATCGCTGTGGCCAGTATGGGGTCTGTTCACACCCTTGATTCTTTACGAAACGGCTATGTGTTTCATTTCCTTGTCGTCTCTTTTCTAAAGTATTTGTAACAAACAGAATACCAAAAAACAACAGCTGATTCAGTGAGTCCAAAGAAAGATTTGGGTACAATATCACGATTTGTAGAAAACCTCCATCCCAAGTGTTTCTGACACTGCGCACACAGCACAATCTCCCAAGCATAGTCAGAAAACCATGAATCCTTCTTTTCAGGCCTACCATACGTAATGTAGTCATCTAGTCGTTGCGTGGTAATCAGGTTGAAAACGACTCCATAGGAATTCACAAAAGTGCCCTTCACCGAATCACCTCCAAACACATTCAGTCTCTCATTACAGTTGGACTCGTAGAGCGAATCTCCGCATGTACAGAGAATATGGGTCGATTCCTACATCTCATCAACCGGCGCAAAACACACTCGCAAGTACGACTGCACCATGCGAATCCGATCCATCGCAGAGCCACACTCGAAGAGTTTTCCCTGTTCTTCATAGCTGACCAAGAGCTGATTGCAGAGGAAGTAGCTGAGAGCCGCAGTGTCTGTCGGTAGAAGCGAGAGAATCGCAGCGTCGTCCATAGTGTTCTACATAGCAGCGTGTCTGCAAACCCACATAAAACGAGTTACAGTTGCGAAGAATCTTCAGAGATATCTCCTGGATCGACGACTCGAAGAAGTGAGGCAGCAGCGAGTATTTCCTGTAGTTCAACAGCAGTCCTACTAAGAAGAGAACGAGGTCGATTACCCGTGCGAGTTGTCTCTCTGACCGCACAGCACGGCAGAGCATTCGTGACCAGTTCTGCAGAGCCTGTCACACGCACAGATCCGGACACCACTCTGTCCAGGTTGTGAGTGATTCGCACCGCTTCGCACGGCTGATTGCAGACCATGACGACGCCCAAGCGCACCCCCGACTCCCCTCTCTGAAGAGCGCCGTACTCCACGTGGACAGCGCAGCCCAGTCGGATGTTCATGTCGAAGGAGTCCAGATCTCCGCCCACGACACACAGGATCGGAAGGCTCGGTGCGTTCTGCAGATACTGCAGCAGCAAGTCCACCTCGTCCTGCGATGTGGTGAAGTAGGGGATGCGCAGCCCCGGAAATGGCTGGATCCTGTTGAGAAGCAAGAATTGGCCTGTCTGCAGCGAGTCCAGTGCAAACGGCTGAGGAGGACTGTCGTTGAAAAACTCCTCCATCGTATGAGCACTCTCTTCGCCTCCACAAACCATATTCTTTAAATAAGCATGCGACTTGATACTCTCAGTATCGATTGTCAGTTTGGTAATATCGATCTCACCCTCATCATCATCGGCCAATCCGTCATAGTAAGAGAGTAAATACCTAACTACATCTGCCAACGATTCTCCACCGATACTAGATTGGTCTAGAATATCAGCGAATCCCAGCTCTTCCGTTTCGTCGCTCATATCAACGTCAATTACAGGAATACCCTGATGACTTCAGTTTACATAGAACAATGCACATTACCTATCCGAAAATGTGTTCTCGTCCATTTCGTCGCTGTCATTGGATGTATAAGTCCAATCATACTCATAACTCTCAGAAGATGTTTCTTCTGACTGCATCAGTAAATCGACAGAGGAAGAGGAAGTTGAGATTGAAACAAAGAGAAGACAAATAAAACTATTTTGTTGGAAGAAATGCAAGATCATGCGTAACTGGAAGCTGTGGAAGTCTTCGCTCCTTCTTACTCCGACGGTTTGCAACATTGTAGGCGACTGCTCCAAATGTCGCTACGATAATGCCAAAAACATTCTTCGGTGACAAGGTGTTCTTCAAAAGGATGGACGTTGCCGTAATAATGGCTACGCGCTTAAACGTACTGGCGATCGAATAGGACAGCGAGGAGAACAAATACATCGCCTACACCTCATAACAGGAAAACTTCGTTACAGAATAGGAGGAAATGGAGCTCAGATACTGCAAAAACGCGCTCAAAAACACCCTTCCCCAGTGAATGTACTGGTAGGTTGCCTTGCGATGCTCCACATACAGCACAATCGGGAAGAGAAGGAAGCAGCTCAGCAGCCCATTGCAGAGATGAATCTACATGATCAGAGAGCGCCGCAGCCCACGTAATTCCGCTCGAAGCCCATGCGCATCAGCATTTTCAAGTAGATGCTCTGCCACACGCCGATGACAGTCGACAGCAGGGCGCAGATAAAGCCATTCCAGCGAAATCTACGTGTCAGAAGCAGAACGCCACGACTGGATCTCGTTCACAGAGGCATAAATGACTCCGAACACGATCGGAATCAGAGACAGAAAAGTGGGGCGATCGACGCTCTGGCCTGTCCAGAGAAACACCAGCAGCACATTGAAGAAGGGCTGCAACGCCTTTACAGTATGGGTTAGTGACACGGGTATCAATCCGTAGGATGTGTATGTCAAAAACTTCGCACACATCATGGCTACCGAAAGAGGACACAAATAGCGAACGACCGAACGGACGTCCAGATGACTCAGGTAAAAAAATAAATCCTTTCGATGAAAAAGACTCATATTCACAACTACATCAGAGTTAAAAAAGAGCACTACTGTCGCATGTGCAACTGATCAGAACATGGAAAAACGTTAGCGTTAATGGGAACACAGCCTTCTCATTGCTTAGTAAACGTTTGTTAATCACGGTTGCAAGTATGGAAAATGAATACCACAATGTGACTGACAATGTCAGCTGCGGATAATCAAGCACACACAAGCTATACTTCCAAAGTCAGCTCCCACCGTTTCTTCTTCTTTCTCGAGTCAAATGTGTATTTTACATTCACATCCTCGTCCGAGTCATACCCTATTTGCCCCATTTCTAACGAAAACAACAATAGCAATAAAACCGCGGTTCCTGCCAACAAACAAATAAGTCACTTTCTACGATATGAATGCCATTTCCGACTCCGCTCGTTGATGAACCAGTTATCGACCTTCTGAAGATTAAGTCCGGTCCTTTCTGATAACTCGAGTTTCTCGGCTTGAGTAGGATAGGGGTGATCGACGTGATCACGAAACCAACACGAAAGGATGTCCTTTGCATAGATTGGCAAGTTTGGTCTTCGTCGTCTAGGCTTTGTCGAAGGAGAATAATCTGACGGCGAGTTGCTGTCAGTTGTATCTTGGTCTGAGTAATTTATCTGTGACATGATAGCATCGAGTGCACTATCGAGAATCGCTTTCTTTACGTCCAACGAAACAATACGAACTAGCTCGGATGCATCTTCCTTTGATGCGAAGAACATCAGCTTTTCAGAGTCCTCCAGAAAGGCACTCTCCAAACGATCCACAATAGAGAATTGCTGGAAAACCAGGTTCTGGATCTGAGCATACTCGTCTGGAGTTTCTGACAGTTGCTGGAGACCACGAGCCACATGGCTCTGGAAGTCGTCAATCGTTCTCGCCCCGTGTCTACTGTCAGCAATCAAGAATTGGGGAAATAGCGTAGCGAACCCTTTAGCGAACATTTATTTCTTATCAAACTTAGTCAGTATTGACAGGTGGTCAATCAAATATTGACCAATCAATATCCCCTATGAAAGGAACACACTCGTACGAATCGTTTTGGTTCACTTGCGAAACATACCCCATCATCTTTCCCTAAACGAAGTAAATTCGCCAGAACGACAAAGAGCACGAGTACGAATAATAAGCGGGTATTTACCGGATGGAGTATAATGGGCATTAGCACGTTGGATCGATAAGGTACCTGGATCACATTAAAAACAGTTCGCAGAAGTACATGCTAAGCAAGTATACTTCCATCTATAAAAAGTGTTAATAGGAAATGAAGTATTGCAGAATCTTGCTGAAAACCGCGAGTAAAATATGAGAAATCACCATTCGTCTTATTATTTGGGAACCAGAAACAGTTTTCTGGATAGTTGTTCCAAACTAGGTCGCCTCGTCATTATACCATCGAGTGTATTGGAAATTGTGTTTTGTTCAAAAGAAGTCTTTCCTACTTGTATTTTCCTACTGTATAGTGTTGTTTTGTAGATTTATCTTGTTTTCATCTTACTGTAATCTATTCGCTAGGCTTTTTGAAGAATGACTAAACAAGAGGAATTAGAACATATCAACCGCTTGCTGGAAATGAAGGTTGCATGTGAGAACTCTCTGTACATGAAAGGCAGTGAAAGGCATACTCTTCTATCTGATCTTTGTAAGGGTCCATCTTGTCCCAAGAGCCGTATTGAGGACGAGTTTACCCATATTCTTCAGTCTCAGAAGCCTTCCTTGGTGGTGGTTCCAGCTGAGTTCTTTTCGTATTGTGAGACTCCTGCACTGTCTGTCCCACCCTGTCCTCCTATGTGTACGTGCGGAGGGAATAACAACTGCTGCTCTTGCTGCTCCAACAGAATAGCGCCGAAGAAGTTCCACTGCACAGTGGAGGGTTGCAACTACTCCACAATTCGTAAAAGTGACATGAAGATCCACGTGCGCTCTCACACCGGAGATAAGCCCTACAAGTGTCCGTACGCTGACTGCAACTATGCAGCTGTGACACGCAGCATCCTCGTAATACACATCCGAACCCACACCGGAGAGAAGCCGCTGAAGTGCCCGTATCCGAACTGCACGTACTCCTCCGCGAACCACAGCAATTTGAAGGTGCACATTCGCACGCATACAGGGGAAAAGCCCTTCAAATGTACCGTTCCTGGCTGTGGATACGCGTCAATCACGTCGAGTGATCTAAAGAAGCATATGCGAGTGCACGAGAATGGGAAGGTGTATCGATGCCCCCATAAATCGTGCGGTTTTGTGTGCAGCAGTCGGAATGGTCTTAAGAAACATCAGCAGCTTCACAGTGAAGAAAAGCCCCTGAAATGTGTTGTACCAAAATGTGGTTTCGTCCCTATTCACTCTGGTATTCTTAAATCGGGAGTGGAAAAGCAGGAAATCGGATCGCTCTAAGTCATGCTCTGTATATATTGTTTGTTGTGTGTACATTTTTCTTTGTTGTGTATACATTTTTCTTTGTTGTGTATACATTTTTTTCTTTGTTGTGTATACATTTTTTTCTTTGTTTCTTTTCTATGCCTAAAGTATTGCATCTATTATGAAACTGTAATCACTATAGGTACTAGGAGTTAGTATCAAGTTATTGAGTAAAGCTGGTACAGGGTAGATTTTGATGATTCTATTGAACTACAGCTTCTTCTATACTACTAGGAAGAATCCAATTAATACACCAAACAAGCTGAAACTGATTAAGGTACCAAGCTATAACACAGATACTCTTATATTATAGTATGATCCTATTGTGCGTAGACATGTCGTCTTTGAAGAAACAAAGTCTATTAAGAGGTAATCTCACCTTTCGTTGGTTATAGTACTTATTTGTTCATATACAATCTGGTGAATACACATTCGGAAGGCAGTACTTTATTGTCATACAATCATTCAATTGCCATGGAAGTGAAGTATACGGTAGTTGATACGGATGCTCGACCTGTCTTATGTATTTTGTGTACAGTAAAAGCTGAAATACTAGTTGGTTTTCAGAATTCCATTCCTTGCAAAGAAGAATTGGTAGACGCATCATATGGACTATTTGAGTAATGTTTCTGACATTTAGTCTAATGTTTCTAGGTCTATAGAGGATCGTAACAAACTTGCTCTAAAAATCAAGGGAGACAAGCTTGTGCTGCTTGGAAAAGGGTCAAGAGAGTGCGAAAATGAAAAGTAACGAATATCTGTGGTCTTTCAGCAACTAGACTCTTCATTGGAGTTTTCAATCCAAAAAAGGAGGAAGTTAAAATGATACAAACTTCAGATATGATTCCTATTGTTCAACACGTCGAAGGATTCGAGCCTACTATAATCGAGTCAAATAGTGTCTCCAGCGCAAGTGCTTCTGAGGAATATACTAGACGTCGTAAGCAATTGGTCGATGCTTTTGGTAACAAGAAAAGCAAACAAATCCTCAGACAGCTTGAGAATGCAAAAATCGAGACAAGTACGATGGTCGGAGGAAAAGCGATGGAATCGATTTTAAAGATAAAAGCAGACCACACAGATATGAAGAATGTGATTCTGAAGAAACCCCGAAAGGTTGGAGCACAAAAGAAGCAAGAGAAGAAAGAAACAGAGGAGAAGAAATAGTACTGTTTGATACAAACAAAAGTAAATATAGGAGGTAGAAAAAGCGCAATCCAAGGAAGGATTCTTTGAATCATGAGTCGAATCAGACTTGGGAGAAAAAGCATCCATGTTAATAACCTATGTTCAATCAATAGGTCTACTTCTACTCCATTTTTAATGATTCCTGATGACTCCAAAGATTTATGGATGGATTGAGCAGCAGTACGAATGTGAGGGAGCCAGTGATTCTCAGCTTCTTCAAGATATTCAGAAAACTACGGTCACAAAACGGTAAAGTGTTTTACTCGCTCAATGATACAAGAATCACAATGAAATAGCAGTTTCCAAATTACAGATCGCTTCGAACTAAACAGTCTCATCATTATTCAAACAGGAAAACGTACTGGACTGCTTTCAATGACACATAAATATTAACAGAATGCATGCAGTGCAAGAAATACACAAAAACACGATTCTATGTGATTGGATTCATCAAAAAGATACAAGTTTAGTGGGATTGGAATAGAACAGAGAAGAGTTTTGTACGAGAATGTACTCCAAAATTGATATGAAATGGAGATGATTGTTTGAGATCGTTGTTCGTAATGAGATGATGGTCTGAACAACATTCAGCGCAATGTCATCATGATTTCGAGTGAATGACAAAATAAGTTCCTTCATTTTTCTACTGCTTATACCGCCTCGTAGTCGAATACAAAAAGTCAGGATGATCTTCAGGCATCTGAGCAAACGTCCGAACGAGACAAGAGCTCAAAAGGATACAATCTTCTAGAAATTCACTGTCCAGTGTGGATCGCTTATGTCGCTCTTGCGAGTAACGCTGAGTCTGGGGAATGAAGATTACTCGGATCAGAGAAAGCACTGACGACAGAGGCCCACCATCACTTGACACTTCTTCAATCGTGTTATCAATCTCTTTACAAACAGTAGTACTATCATTGGTGCGAATTCTACAGTTCACTCACTTCAGAATTCAAACGATTCGTTGTATAACTCGAACGCTTCTAGAAATGTCATCGTAACAGTACGATGGGGAGTCTGTGTACTGTTAGACTCTTTGAAATACAAGCTTCGAAAGATTCGCTGGGAAAACATCTTCACCAATTGAGACTAGTGATCAACGCAACACAAAATCTACTCGTGAAGATGCAGTGACAAGTAAGAGTTGACGACAAAAACGCTGCGAAAACCAACTTGCATCATGCTCCTTAACAAAAGAGAGTAACAATTCCATCATGACATTATTCTGATCATCTGAATCAACAAGAGAACAGAGAGAACTGGTATCGAATAGAGACTGGATTGAATTGAAGATGTGTTGCTTTGTTGAATTCACTGACTTTGTTGAAACAAGCTTCAAAAGGCTGCACGGGACATCGCTGTAGAAATGCTCCTGATCGATCACATTCAACCGAATTCGACGGATCCCCTCACTTGAAATTGGTAATGCCACATAGTAGTTGATGCTATTTGCGAAAATGGTTGCCAAATACGAACTACCAATACACCAAACAAGGATCTTCATTGCATTGCTCTTGTTGCACAACCACTCACTTTCAGCCAACTGATGATTCAATGCAATACACGTCTCTAACTACGGGTTAGCCTCTACCCCGACAACGACCTTCACTCCCTGTTGTAAAGCGATAACGGAAAGAAAAACAGACGTGTACGCCGTTAGAAGGTTCCGAAAATGATTTGATGAATGACCCTCTGTATCCTTCAACTGCCAGTACATCAGGATATCATCGAACCAGATAGCCAGCTGACGAACACAGCCAAGGCTAAGTCCAGCTCGCTGAGAACCAGTACGAATTACATGAACTGTTTCATTCTTCTCGAACTCCGCCGCCCAAATCCACTCACTGTTTCCTGACTTCGGAGCGCGAGTCCGAGCAGTAAATTCAAACACTCCACATCGAATAGGAATAACTGAAGCTGAAAATGAATGAACACGCCCTCTGAGTTCTCTGTGGATTTCTGTACGACAAGACGGAATGGCGTGCCACCTTCCCGTGGAGCTATACTTATCACACAGATTTGTCCAGATTTGAGTTTCTATCCCTCGGTTATCAAATCCATCAAGTCTGGTCGTGAAAACACGTTTCCATCACTTACTCATAAGGAACCAAGACATTGATTCGAAATGTACACGGCTCGCACAACCTAATTCGGTATTCTTTCACTGCATCTCCGTTACTCCTCCGGTAGTGAATGCTAGAGTTATCTGTTGCGAAGCGAATACTACGAATTGAAATATGACTTGATGACATTTTAGCTTCATTCATAACAACTGAAAAACGATTCAGCAGAAAAAATCATTATCTCAACTTGCTATAACACGAAGTAGTTTGATAGATGAAACTCCCATCATTCCCTCATTTACGAAAGAGTGATTTGAAACAAACACTATGTGTTGCAATTTGATGTCGCACAACAAAGCTAGAATTGTTTACCATACAATCGATCAGAAGAGGACCCTGCTCCATGATACATAGGAGCCCCAAAGTTCTCATCCATTCGACGATTCATCACTCTAGAATAGTTTGAGTCAGTCATGCGATTCCCAGAGTAGTTCACATAACGGTTAACCCCCTCCGATCCTTGCCCTCGATAGTTGAGCGGCAATGCTATTTATAACGAGAAACTAACAATACCATTGTACATAAGAGGACGATCACCATTCGACATGCGAGCATTATAACTGTGAGGATTCATATGCGCCATCTCAAACGGTTGCTGCATATAGTCTGAACGCATCGGTTCATAACGCTCCACTTGCTGGCGAAGATACGCATTGTGGTGAGCTTGCTGCCGATCCGAGTCGTCCATCATCTGGAACAAGTTGGGCTGCCCATTCTGACGCATGCGATGGAAATATCGATTGGGAACATAGCCATAGCGACTATCCGAATTGTAGTTATAGGGATACCCTTGATGCGGAGCGCCTCGCATCACTTGAGGATCCATCGCAGCGCCTCGCATCACCTGGGAATCCATCCCAGCACCATCCATATACTCAGGAGGCATGGAACGCATTCGATAGCGCTGGTACCTACACTCAACAAACCACACAGCAACTACTCGGGAGGAATCATGGAGTACGAGTCGCGCATCGAGTCTGGGTCTACATGAGCAACGAACAAAGAAGATACAGCCAAAGTTGGAGTTGTAAGCCGGCATCGAGCGCATCAAGTAGCCATCGTCGAGATCCATCGGCATCATCGGCTGGTTCAGCATCACATTGTCTCGCATCGACCGTATGGAGGGATCCACAGGAGAGATGGGAGTCATTCCCGACGTTCGCTCCATCGTCTCCGCAGTCTCCTCAGCGACTCCCATCGGCAAACCCATCTGCGAGTCCAACGAGGAGTCCAGCGACGAACCGCGCTCCCTATGCATCACCTCACTCCACCAGTCCAACTCCTCTGGAAGCGGAGAAGCGTCCTCAGGAAGCTGCTTCCCCAGCATGTCTAAGATGGATTCCGATCCGTTCTGAGCCTCCAGCTGCTGCATGTCTTGCTCCACCTCCGCTATTTCACGCTCCACAGCCTCTTGCGACTCCTTCTGACGCTGATCCCAAAACTGCTGTCGCTCCATTTCCAGCGAATTCGAAAACTACGCTGAAGCTACAACCTCGCAGGTACATCAAGTGTGGTGGACTCGTTTGTAGGCATGTCCCAGCAATTCGTGTCGAGCACCTCCTCGTCTGTGTGTGGAGAGAGAGGAACGTATCTGCGAGTAAGGCACGATCGTCGACCCGACTTCTTTTCATAGACTGTATAGGATAAAGGACAGGTGAGGTCCGATTCGACTTCAGAAAGCAGAATCACGCACTTCAGACTCTACAATCAACAATCAACTGCAACACCACATAAACTATTTTGTTGTTCACCACAGAGGGCTGTCTGTCTTCGTCCTTCACATCAGCCATCTGCTCCTCGCGAAACGCTTTCACGAGCTTGATCGAAGACGGGTCAGTAACAACATCTTGAACTGGAACTAGATTCTCCGTCTCACTTCGAATGGTATCCATGCGGTTGTATCCATTCTGCTGGTTGCGGTTAAACATCTGCCTTTGACCGCTCGAATCATCTACATAAACAATACTGCCAGAACATACTCTTTCTCCAATTCGAAACGTCGGACTCATAACCTGACTTCATCGCAGTATTTCGCTGGCGATTGTTTCCATTGTAACGACTATTATTGCTACGTTGCTGATTGTAGCGAGGAGTAAAGTAGCCATTCTTCTCGTTGTCGTCCTGATCAAATCTTCCCGATTTCTTGTTGTACATGAGTTGCTAAAACACACTAAACCATCACAATAAAAAACAAACCGAAACAGTGAATAAAAAACGAGACTCTGCAAATACTATTCCACAAATAGACTAAACACAAAGGAACCTAATCAATCACATCACGGACTGATAACCAACAAATTTTACAAAGCAACAATAATAAAACTATTTATGCACTGTAAAAGGTCCTTAGCTTCTAAAGAGAATGAGATAAATAGTAATCACCAAAATTTGCAAATGTGAAATTCGGAGTTGAAACGGATGAAAAGGTGCAATGATCGTGTTAGTATTATATGATCCATTGAACGTCAGTATAGTGAACATAGATATGATGGTTTTGGCGGCTTATCACCGCTCCCTAACCTGGGCAATTGACAAATATTTGGCTACACTTTGTACTTTCTGAGTTAAGTTCGGCCCTCATGTCTCCTAAACAAAAAGAACCAGTAACACGCACTGCATGCTAATGAGTGTAGAAGATCAAGGACTCAACGAGAAAAAGCAAGAAGGAAACTGATCCCGATAAGCCGAAGAAACCGCTTAGTGGTTATATGCGATTTTGCAATGAAAAACGTGAACAAGTCAAGAAAGAGAATCCAGGTATGTACTTCACTATGATTTTCCTCTTCTCACCAATTGCTATAGATTTGAAACTTACTGAAATCTCCAAGAAGTTTGGGGAGATGTGGAATGAACTCAGCGAGGAAGAAAAGAAAGTGGGTAATTTGTTTCTAGTGTGACTGTAGCCTTATCAACAAGCCTACGAAGCTGAGAAGGAGAAGTATGATGTGCTGATGGAAGAATATAAAAAGACTCATCCCACCGGAAAGAAGGGAGCTGACCCAGATAAGCCAAAGAGACCACTCTCATCGTATATTCTCTTTAGTAATGATAAGCGTGATGAAGTCAAAAGCAAGAATCCCGGTATTCTCTTGATAACATATCGATTTTAGATATGAACAATAAGGAAATTACCACACTTTTGGGAAAGATGTGGAAAGAGCTTTCTGATGACGAAAAACAAAAGTATGAGAAGCAGCACGAAGACGAAAAGAAGATATATGACGAGAAGATGGAGGAATATAAACGATTGCATCCTGAAGCCAAGGAGAAAGCACCAAAGAAAGAGAAGGCTCCAAAGACATCTGTTAAGAAAGCCCCTTCAGAAGAAGAAAACGAATCTGAAGCAGAAGAGAACGAATCCGATAATATTTTTGAGAATGAATCTGATTACCATTGTTTACTAACAAATAGAGAACGATAAACATCAAAATGTCACTGCAGAAGATTAGGCAGATACAT
>JZRM01000578.1:0-13280 GCA_000963415.1 Blastocystis sp. subtype 6
GAAAGTGTTTGTTGAAAACAGCATGCAGCTGAATCCTGTATGGATGGTGATAGAGTATGTAAATTATGGGTAGCATTTTCTAGGAATTCAAATCTCATTGATTGACAGTCATGGAATCCGATGACAATCTTCAATGGGATTTAAAAATGCCTGTCCTTCTAGACTGTCTTCGGAAAGATATTTGTACCGTGGTTTCCAAATTCGATCTCCCTGAGGAAGAGCATCAGAGAGTTGCTAAATTGGTTGAACAGCTCCGATCAGAAGAATTAAAATATGAGGACAATATAAAAACTGAGCTTCAACGGAAAATGGGGTCCATGATAGATGAGTTAAAACAGTTGCGAGAAACCTGTGTGATTCAAAGAGAAGAACTTGCTGGATTCAAAAAAGATGGAATTAGCGCAAATGATCCTGATGAGAAGAGTAGAGATACTCTCATTTCCTAATTGTAGATAAATCGGAGAGTCTATTACCTGAAGCAAGTTTGAAGTCCATTCAGTCCATCAGAGATGAGTTGGTCAATCTATCGATGGAATTGCGGTTATCAGTCGAGATGGAAATAAACGATATCCGGAATGTAATAAATCAAATGTCTTCTGCTTTGAATACTTTAACAGAGCGTTATCGTACTCTAAACTCTGCATATCTGAAGGAGTGTGCCCATCGTCGCAAAGTAGGGATGTGAGTAGTTCCAAACACTAGATTTTTAACGACCTTCAAGATTTGCGTGGGGCTATTCGAGTGTTTTGTCGTGTTCGACCATTGATCCAGCAGGAGATTGACAACCATGAGACTACAGTGATTGAGTAGATCTGACTATACCATGCTATCTAGACCTATTGATGATACGTCTCTACTAGTGCATCTATCCCAGAATACGGTAGATACTGGAAAAGGTCAACGTCGAAGTGATAAAATCTACGAGTTTGATCGTGTGTTCGATGAGTTTTCCACGCAAAGCACTGTGTATTCAGAGATGCAGGGACTCGTAACGAGTGTGCTGGATGGATTTTCGGCATGTATCTTTGCATATGGGCAAACTGGGTCAGGGAAAACATTTACGATGGAAGGAGAAGACGGTGAATTGGCAGGAGTCATTCCTCGCACATTGCAGTCACTCTGTGAAGAGATGTCCCGTCATCCTGAGATTCAATACGCGATTACGATCCGAATGATAGAAATATACAACGAGAAGGTATATGATCTGCTAGGTGGAAATCTCCAAGTTGATGCAAGACTTGATTCTTCTGGTCATGTTGTTTTTCCCTCTGCTGTAGTGGCTGAAGTCAAATCTTTGCCAGAAATGATGGATACATTGAGAAAAGGTAATCTAAGCCGTCGTGTTGCGGCAACTGCAAGTAATGAGCATAGCAGTCGATCTCATATGTTATTTTTCCTCTCAATTAACTGTCATAATGTATCATCAAACCAATCTTCGCAAGGTCATCTTGTTCTGGTCGATCTTGCTGGGAGTGAACGAGTATCAAAAACGGAGTCAACTGGTCAACGTCTCGTGGAAGGACAACATATTAATAAGTCTCTTAGTAGTCTAGGCGATGTGATTCATGCTCTGAATAATAAGCATAAACATATCCCCTTCCGAAACAGTATGTTGACATTTGTGTTGCAAGATGTCCTGGCAGAAGGAAACAAAGTACTCATGATCGCACAGATCTCTCCAGCAGCTTGCAATGTGCAAGAATCTTTGCAATCTCTTGAGTTTGCAAATCGTGTGAATAAAGTGTTGCTGGGAAAGAGTACAGAGAACAAAACACACCCACTTATTGCCAAATTGAATGATTCTGTTGCATTTATTGTTGAGTTTCACAATAGAATGACCATCTGAAGCAAGAGCTGGAAGTCGTGACAAAAGAATTAAAAGTCATGCAAGAGAAATTGACAATGTCTTCAGACTCTCTTGGCCAGGCGGAGAAGCGAGTAAAATCTCTTCAGAGCTTGCTTACAGAGAAAAATATGGAAGTGTGTTTAATGACCTGTTTGCATATAGATCGTTCAGTTAAATGAGAAAATCACTAACTTGGATGCAGATGTGGCAGGAAAGAGTCGACTTCTGCAAGATCGAAACGAAGAGGTGAGTGAGTTAAAAGTGAGAATTTTTGATTCTTTGAATGTAGAAAAAAGTCGAGCTGTTGGAGCTGGAGAATCAGTCATTACGTTCACATCGTTCTTCTGATGGAACTCGTGACTCTTTTGGATCGTTTGTGGACGTTTCGAACCCTGTAACATCACGGCGATTCAGCACAGTTGGTCTGTCTCGTACCTCTCTCCCACGATCCTCGTTACCTGAGAAAGATACAATGAAACGTGCAGTACCTTCTGCGTCAACACCATCTGTTACATCTGTTGCACCTACTAGTTCTACTGCCCGGCCTCAGAGACGTATCTCACTAATTGAACGATCGAGAATGAGTGTTCCCCGTCCTCCTCCTTCTCAAACTGTATCTGGAGTGGTTCGGACAACAACGCATCGAATTCCTGCTGTTTCTCGTCGTACCTCTTTAGTTAAACCTCCTGTAGCTGTACATACAGAACCGAAGGAGCCGAGGAAGGATATGAGAAGAGAGAGTTTGAAGTCAGCAACAAGGAACAGTGTAGCTACCGAGCAGAACGAAAAGGTGTTGATATCTCCAACAAAACGAAGACGATATACAGTATCAGTTAATCGAAATAACCAACCGTCTTATACTTTTACCCCTTCAAGTGATCGACGCAAGACATTGGATTCACTATTAATGAAAGCAACCAAGTTGAACGAATCGGACTCATCTGTTTCAAATACCTCAGAAGTCTGTTAGTATATTTCGTTAGATTTATTTTTAGCTACCTTCTTAACTGCTACTTCATATAGAAAACCAGATAATCCTCTCTCATTCCTTAATTGAGTTGTACAATGGTCGTTTTATTTGTGTCTGTTAGTAAACAGTACAAGGATGATACTGCAACCACTTTGCTTGTCCCTTCTTCTCAAGAATCTCAGAACAAAAAGCCTCCGAATCCTGCATTCCTTTCTGATATACAGGAATCGTTTTTTCGACAGTCATATTCTTTATCGCATAAAACTTGGCAAAGCAGCTATTCAGCATTGTATGCACCTGGTCGTCACTATATACGTCCACTCCCATCTGCTTCCAACAGATAGGGAGACCAATCTCAGTGAAAAACTCAGCAAGTTCCCTGCATTCGTCATAACGCTTTTCCAGGATCAATTCGGTCATCACACCTAACGCTACCATTTCTCCATGCAGATACTTCTTTTCCATATTAGGAAGTGCTGTAACCCCCACACCAAGTGCATGAGCACCGGAAACACCTCCATTTTCAAATCCAAGACCAGAGAGCACTACAATGAACATTCTCTTCATCCTCTACATGTATTAGCTTCCACCACAGCCTCCAGATGATCATCAACGCGATGAGCTTCTACAGCATTTCGTTAAGACACTTTTGAATGTATCATGGATATCTCAATAGCCTTCACGCCCTCAGCTAAAATGGTTTTCGTACAAGCTTCTGCGATTGCAGCGGCTGTAAGACTACATGGAAAGATCTCCATACGATCTACGTAGGTCGGACACGCACTGACGACTCTCCGTTAGGATTCTCTCGAGCACAACGAGCTTCCACAAAGGTAGCAAGTGCATCGCCCATTCCAGCGATGAGGTAACGAGCCTATGATAAAACAGAGCAGGGGATCACACAGGAGCGTTTGCTATGATCTCGGTGTCCATCACAACCATGTCAGGACTAGACTTCAGGACAAAAACTCGAATTTACTTCTTGTAGTTGAAGTAGGCTCCCTGACGTTCATCAGTATGCTCATCGTAAATCACTGAGAGAGAAGCTGTAGGAGCATCATTGGAAGCAAGTGTTCTATAGATGACGATACAGCAGATATCGCACGGAATAAGAATAATGGGAAGACAGAGAGTCTACACCGTAAGAACAAAGCCGAATGAATACCGTTGCAACCCCTTTCCCCAAATCGACTGCCTTTCCCCCTCCTACTGAAATAACGAAATCACAGCGATTCATTTCTTTCACAATAGAGCAGACACGCTCGATCTCGTCAAAACTACGTTTACAGATATCATAGTATCTACCTGCACTGATGACCAATTGTAATGAAAGAATAGGCAATGTTATTCTTTTTCATTGATTCCTCAACTATTCTTAAATGTTACAAATAGAAGCTACTCTTAGACCCAAATCGCTTCAGGCCTCCCTCAGAAATAAGAATAATGCAGTATCTTTCCTTACTAAGCGGAGAAATCGAACAGACATAGTCTCCAATGTACTTGATTATGCCTATAGTCTGAAAATGAAAAGATTGAGTTACCTGGTCCCTGAATGTACTTGCTTGGTGCAATAAAGACACGAGGATTTGAATCTTCGTGCTTGTAGTACTGTACCATGTGGTAAGATTTCATCGGGAACTCCATAGTGATCAAAACAATTCAGTCAAAGAAATAAGTATGCATGATAATGGGAGTTTCAGTCAATTGAGGGACTTTAGTTCTGAATGATCATGAATTCTATGTTTTTGTGGTAGCAGCATTTGCAGTTGTCTGGCAATAGGAATTTGGTGATAGATCAAACAATATAGCATTGTCTTCATTTTTGGAGGGTTGAAAGTATTTTCTCTGTTTCACCCTTTCTTCTTCCCTGCTTTTTCTTCTGGTTAATTGGAGATTCATGAAACGTCAACTACCTCCTACCTCGGCAAATTCCAGATCACTTGCTGATAAGCGTTCAACAGGAGTAACATATTATATAAAGGAAGATGATACATATTCCGTAACAGACCGAAGTACTATAACACTTAATCCTCCATTTCTAGTTATTTTGTATAAACCATCCTCGTATAGTAGTAGTATCATTCGTGGTGCACCTTCTGATCGATTTAAAATCATCCCCGATTTGCTTGTGGACTTTGAGATTAGTGATGACACTGCGATTATAGTAAGAACTATTGATGAATATATGAATGGAACAAGGTGAAAGAAATGGTTTTGATCATATTTAGTGAGTTAAAGCAGTTGAGCGAAAAACTAAGACATAATTCTTCAAAAAAGTATTCTCTATGTGTTCTTCTTATTGTGATGACAAATCCAAATGTGTCTTCATCAATTATCGACGATTTATCTGTGAATTGCGTGTTTTCATCCTTTACAGTCATTCTTTGCAGCTCATTTGCTGAAGCAGGACAGTATATAGGTTCATTGAAAGTAGTATTCTAGAGTGTGTATTTTTTAGTCCTATGAAAAACGAGGAGGAGAGATAATCCAGAAGCATGTGAGGAGTGATATTTTCTCTCAGGCATCGAACGTATTATCAAGCATTAATGGCATTAACGTAAATATGGGAGTTGGGAATCACACAGAAAGATAATATATCCACACTAACAACTAAGTACAAGACGATGTCAGATATTATGACTGCAAATCTGAGTGATTTGTCAGAACTATCTGGAATGGGAAATAAACGTGTCCTCAATTTGTATCGTGCATTCCAACAAGAAGAAGAATGATTCATACGCTGTTATTTAGAATGTCAATTACTTCCTTGTTTGTTAATGACTCAATATTCACAGTTTTCTATTCATAAGTAAGTGGAGAAAGCCAAACCAAGTATTGTGCATAAAAAGCATCATCATGCTCTTCACTACTATCAATTCTTGTCATTAGTGCATTTCCTTGATTCTCTGTTAGGGAGAGAAGATTAATAATGTCATCACAATAGCGCATAGGATTCCCCCTTTCTTCTTTTCTTATCAGCTTCAATCCAGAGATCTGTTTTAAAACACTCACTAGGTATTCTTTTCCAATCTATAGTGAATACTCCACTGGAATCAAACCTTATCATAATGAAGCCGAAGAACACGTTCCTTCACCTCACGGTCAATCATAGATAGCATAAGAAACAGAATTCCATTATCTACAATAGGATTCCTAATTGAGTCTTCTAGTTCTTTGCGGAACATTTCTAAGGTATCTCTTCCTATGTCTATGAACCGTATCATTTGCTCCATCAGAGAATAATTCGGTTCTGCCAATGTGTAGTATTCGATAGTCATTACTTCATCGAGAACATACTTTTTATAGTACGTTTGACATTTTAAGCAGATATTCTCATAGATCTTATGCTTAAACGTTCGTATTCTCTTTGGATACTCCAAAAAAGGGCGCATATCTGGTTCATCAAAAAGTAGAAATAATTGCTCATTATTCATGAGACTATCAATTTCATCACTGAATAAATCAACTGAATCAAGTGCCTTTCTTATGTCTGACCAGGGTAGAATTAGCTTTGTCATCCGATTCAAGAAAGTAACCTGAGGAACTGCTTTAAAATAACTAAAATTGATAGGATTCACAATAATTACTCTTCTAAAAGGGGAAGAATTACCTGAACAAAATAAACAACCTGATCAGTCACAGAAGGGATATGGATTAGTTTCCTTTCTACCGTACTCATAATGAGACGAAATCTCTATTTCTTATTCCTCGAACATATTTCTACAGTAGAATTATCGTCTACTGAATCACCAATGGTATAGCGCAATACTTGAAGATCTCCCGAATACCAGTATTTGAAGATGATATCAGAAGTAAAACAATTCATAAGGAATATCTTCTCGTCTTGAATACCCCACTGGTGACGTAAATCATCATCAAATTCCATGACTTCATTAAGAATACCTTGAAATAGGTCAAATCCATGGTCTTCAACAGTATATCCATCTCCAGTCTCCGGAAGAGATATCTTGTTCTCTATAATACAGTTCAGATCAAGAACAAGGCGAGACTGCATAAGATTCGTAATCTCAGCACAAACTGCATTCTATGGTACACAACAACAGTAGGTTTACGATAACACTTGTTACATCAATTTCCGGAATTAAGCAAGTGCAAATCTGAAGAATGAAGGGCAGATTGTACTGTAAGAAGGATTTGATATACTTCATATATCGGCGTAAGTAAAAATAAGAATAACATACATTGGAGTAGCTGAAATGGAACTTGTAGACTCATTAACAATAAAATGGAACTCAAACCGCACTTTAATTGGATTTAGTAGTACCTAATTTACAGAATATCTCTATACTAACTTGAAGCACATTAACCAATTTTGAATCAGATGCAGGAATACCTTTGCCAATTGAGATAGGTATCACTGCACTGATTTGAGAGACATAGCTTATATAATCTTTCAGTAATGATATAATAACTGCAATATCTTCATCTTGCATTCCGAAAATCGCTGATTCAGTTCCTGTTGAATGCACATTATAATCTGTTACAGGATAATTGAATCTTGAATAGTCATGAAATACTTTATATTACTTAGAAAGGGCAACATCAATAAATTCAGAAAACTGGGTACAGAAGTTTAATGCTATATACTGTATACGGCGTATCATACAGGCCTATCATAGAATTGAATAGGATTGAATACTCGAATTTCCGATTTTTCATCCATGTATCGACAGATCGATGAATTATTGAACCTTGCATTAAACGAAATCAACCTTGAGACAAACTCACGAGTAGTAGCAGAATCTGCTACGTCAAGTGAGTTAAGTTGCTGCTTCAGATCGTCCGATATACTGATAAACTCCTTGGTTTCCACAGCAATCATTTTTCGAGCCAAACTATTCTAGAAGTGATGAACCAGATCTATAAAAACATAGTAGTCCTGGACGTAACTTAAAAATGTGGTGTAGTTACTTTCCATGGCATTGTATTCAGTAGTTGCTTTAGAAATGATATCGCTTCCAGTGAAGGATGAACATGTTATACCGTAAAGGATATCCAAACGATGGTGATACTTCGTCCACTGTATCAGATAGAGTGTTATTCTGACTAGAAAGTTCAGAGAGTAATTTAGAAATCGAATCACATATCTGAGACTCTCTTTTCTTTAAGCTATCCATAGTAGTTGCGATATGGGAGAAATAGCCTCCAAGAAGTTCCAATTCGTCAGCATCTTTATCTTCAATATCGATGTTATTGCTATTGAAATACCCGCTTATCTCTCTACAAACAACCAATGCAGGAAGAGCAAACAAGTCTATATCTTGTACGCTATCTGTAGAAATGCCATCCATGCCATCTCTGCTCATGCTCATAGGAGAACTGTTTTAGTAGGATTCTATAAGGCACAATCACAGTGATCGGGTTTTTCTGGAGGATCCATTCTCCTCATTCTATTATTCATTGGAAGATATGTTTTCTTATAAGGTAGAGTACGATTATAGGTGGTGATTAATAGGTTGACTACTTTGGGAGCTTGCCCACAGATCAGGCTGTTCATAGAATCACATTTGGGTATATTCAGCATATCTCCGATCTATAGTGCATAGTAACGGTGACTTGACTGTCTCCGTCTTGGATTTCGGTGCTACGATTCAATCTGTTCTGATGAAGGGCAAAGATGGCACATTTGAAGTCCCGAACTTTTTTGAGTCAGCATTTAGGAGATTACGTTGAATTATGATAACATGCCTGATATTCTTCGAAATGCCGGCATCTTTAATGGAGCTACTGTTGGAAGGTTATTCCCACTTTGTCGCTTTATAGTAGATATGCCAACCGAATTGCGAATGGCCGGTTCACTCTTGATAATCATACTTACCAAATGTTCATTAACAACGGACATCACAGTCTTCATGGAGGTGCTAGTAGTTGGGGACATGTGGAGTTCTTTTTAGCTGGTCATCTTTAGAGGATCTGGGATTTCAAGAAGTTTGAAGACAGCTCTGACGACCCTTCGATAGGTGTGACAATGACAATCACATCTCCAGATGGTGACGAGAACTATCCCGGCGAAATGAATGTATGTTTGGGACGTGGCTGTGACCTAGGTATCTGTCACGTTCTCGCTGAATGCTCGCAACGAGTTAAAACTGAGTTATGAAGGCAGAACCACACGTCGTACAGTGGTGAATTTGACCAACCACACCTATTGGAACTTATCGGGCAACTTCAAGACGACTATTTACCCTGAGCTGCTTCAGGTGAACGCTGATGCGTATCTCCCGGTGATCGACATGATTCCTACCGGAGAACGTGCCTCTGTGGAGGGAACGCCCTTTGATTTCCGCAAGCCAACTCGTTGCGATCAAGCGTTGGTTATCGACGGCGGAGGCAAGCCTGGCTTGGATCATTGCTTCTGTCTTAACGGTGATGGACTTAAATTGGCTGGAAGGTATGGATGACACCGAATGATAAAGCATAGTCTTTCAGACCCAACATCGGGTCGTAGACTTGAAGTCCTCACAACTGAACCTGGAATGCAAGTCTACATGGGGAACTGGATCGATGGCGAATTCCCTCATATCCAACATAATGCGGTCGCCTTAGAATGTCAGCATTTTCCTGACTCTCCCAACCATCCCGACTTCCCATCAACCATCCTGAATCCAGAGGAGGTTTACCACCAAACAACAATATTCAGATTGAGTTTGGATTATTCTGTTGTTTTGAACAAATAACATCACTATGAACAATACATTTCATTGATCTGGTTTTCGTACTTGTCTTTTATGTTATGACGCTTCAACTTAAAAGTAGGAGTCACAAGATTATCAGTAACTGACCAGCCTTCGGAGTCTATGAAAAACTTTACAATCCGTTCAAATCCCTTTAGTTTTTGTTCCTTATAGATTCGACTCAATTCATTCGTAATTTGATCATGCAGTATCTCACTTTTACATATTTCACTAAATGATTTATTTTTGAGTGATGGAACACTCTTCGCCCAATTCATAACATAGTCTTTTTCTGGTACAATAAAAGCAACAAGATAGCTGCGGAGAGAATCACCATGGATAAACATTTGCTTGACAAAAGGAGTTGCGCTATATAGCTCCTCGAGTTTCTCAGCAGATATATACTCACCTTGAGACAGTTTGAAGTAGTCTTTTCTGCGCCCTATAATTTTGATTGCATAATTAGGCAAAAGCACAGCGATATCGCCAGTTTTAAAGAAGCCATCTTCATCAAATGCATTCTTTGTTGCATTCGGATTCTTATAATAATCAGAAAAAATATTATATCCTCTGATACACAGCTCTCCACGTCCCAAGCAAAGACTCTCCTCGTGAACACGATCAGTGGCATAATAGCCCATCTCAGGTACATCAACCAACTTCACAAAGCAACATGGTATCGAACCTCCGACCGTTCCTACGCTTGTATCATCAGCATATTCAATTGTAGTCGGACCGCACGTTTCTGTTGCACCATACCCTTCGACAACAATTCCATTTAGCATGCATCGAAGAAAGCACTTCACTTCGTTGCTAAGAGGAGCAGAACCACACACAGTGATTCTCACACAGTCCAAACCCGCAGAACGACGAATCGCATTAAACAAAAGAGGATCAAAAAACCAATGATGCTTATTCAATCGGTGCATCACTCTATATTGTTTGCTAGCCATTCCCCAATGAAACAAAGTGTTAACGAGCACTCCCTTCTTCTCCATCTCTGCTTTGATCGTGCTGCAAACTCGGTTAAGCAGCTGAGGTACGCTGCAAAATATTGTTGGTCGAAGTGCTTTTAAATCGTCCACAATCTTCCTAGTACTACCCTGCGAATAGCCGATCCGTCCACCAGCTGACAATATTGCATAATTCAAGACACGTTCCAATACATGCGCAAGAGGCAGATAAGACAAATACCTGTCTGTGGACTCAGGGAATAGACCAGTGCTTATTGTAGCCATAATAGAAGAAATATAATTTCGATGTGTAATGACCACACCCTTCGGCTGACCAGTTGTACCAGAAGTGTAACAAATCGTGCACACATCATCACCACAAGGGGGTTGGATGGGGAGAGGATGTTCCTCTCCTTCTGCCTCAATCTCGTCAAATGGAATGATTGTCAGATTGCACTCCTCTGCTCTTTGCTTCATTTCTGGAGATATCTCACCTATCTGGATAATATACTTTAGACTGCGCACTTTAGAGCATGATTCAAGTAATTTGACTGCTTCATCCGTACCACAAATACACGTTTTCATATGAGTTTGTTGCATAATATATTCAACAGAATCCATTCCAAGTGTTTCGTACACTGGAACCACAACAAAGTTGAAAGCATTGCAAGCCTGCTCCGTTATTCCCCAGTGGATACAGTTTTTTGCAAATATACCAAGTAAATTCAACTACAGTTAAGGAAAAGATGAAAAAATACGTTATCGTCCTTAGTTAACAAATCACGATGAATTAAACCACACGCAAAATTCATTGCTCTTTTAGCAATTTCATTATAAGTAATCCAAATATAGTCATCAGGTATACCATTCTTGATCTACAGCAAACATTCTATTGCTTTCTTACTGGTCTGTACCCGTAGCACGGTCCATTGGGGTTAATAGATCTTCCTCTATTAAATGCATCATATCTATATCTTATAGTTTTTGGAAAACGAACAGGGTTTCAACATCTGGATAGAACTTCCATACTAACTTGTTATTAGTAGCAAACTTACTTAATATCGTTGCAGTCTATAATTCAAGTCAAGCCATATTCATATCTGTCCCCTTTTGCTGGGTAGATATTCATATGCGTATACTGTATCTTTTGACATTTTAATACTAAAATTGTGAATGTTACCATTTCGTTTTTGGTAATCAAGGTTTTCGTTCATACACGACAAATACACATTATCGTTGCATAACAGTAGAGTAATATACTGAAAACAAACCCTTACAAAACATATTCAACACACACTGCAAACAGAATGGTTTAGGATGCAGTAGGATTCTCCTCAGGTTTTGGTTTTGACTCACTATCCATATTAGCCTCATCATCGCTGTAAGAATAATCGGAATAACCGTAGCTATAATCAGAATAACTGTAGCTATATGAATAGTCATAACTTCCATCAGAAATCGATTCTTTAGGTTTTTCTAATATGGGCTCTTTCTCTGGTGCATCCTCTTCCAATTGATTATCAGAACCAAAGAAATCATCAAAGTCCATATTCTCATCGACTGCATCATCTTCTGATTCTGATTTAGGAGCAGGCGCCTTTGGTACACCCTTCTTTGTTCGTTTGAATAAGTCTTCCTTCTCATCAGAACCAAAAAAGTCATCTGACTCTAAATCTGCCGAATCAGCGATACTCTAATGGTTATTCTATTTACATGTCCTTACTTCTACATCAAGCATTGCCAAAGGTCGAATCAAGTTGTCATCCATACGACCTCCAATAACATTGTTAATACGTCCCTGAAGAATAGCAATTCTATCCACTACACATCAGATCATGCCATGACGATTTACAGCGCCGCTTTACTTGCTTCTGTTTCTGTTCCAATTCCTCCTTTGCTTTCTGAATCTTCTCATGCAATTCGTTAACAGCAGACTGCTTCTCAGAAACTTCTTTGTTCTTTGTTACAAGTTGCTGTTGCCTATTACGCCACTCTAGCATATCATTCTTCCACTGATTGCATAGATAAGCTCTATCACCCAATTCAGCAGCCATTGTCACAGACTTTGACTCAGGCATTGAAGGTGGTTGAGCAGGAGATACATCCTTAGTCAAATCATCGAGGATTCCTATTTCTGTAGCATGCTCTGCAGGCTTCGCAGGCTCTAATTGTTCATCAGGCTTAGGTTCATTGGGAATAGCTAACAAATCGATAGCATCAGATGCCTTTTCCTCTTTAGGTTCCATTTCTCCTAAGAGATCCAACTCCGATTCTTGCATATTTGGTTGTTCAGACTCTTGTACTGGAGGAATAGCTACATCAATCATAGGTTCTTCTGGTTGGGTAGGAGTTATAATATCAACAGCAGGATTATTGATATTTAGGATTTCTGATTCATTAGTAGCAGGTCTAGGAGGCATCATTCCAGGTCGAGGTCTAGGAGGCATCATTCCGGGCCGCGGTCTAGGCATCATTCCAGGTCGAGGTCTAGGCATCATTCCAGGTCGAGGTCTAGGCATCATTCCAGGTCGAGGTCTGGGAGGCATCATTCCGGGTCGAGGTCTAGGACGAGGAGGCATCATTCCAGGTCTAGGACGAGGAGGCATCATTCCAGGTCGAGGTCTAGGCATCATTCCAGGTCTGGGACGAGGAGGCATCATATCATGCACAGGTTGAGTGCCTGATGTGAAATCAGTATCCTCTAAACTAACATCTTTAGCATCTTCAGTCAGTTGTGTAGGCACATTGCTATCAAAAGAAAGGTCCATACCAGCTGCCTCGGTCTGATTTACTGTAGATCCTAAACCAAAATCAAA
>JZRM01000052.1:0-124016 GCA_000963415.1 Blastocystis sp. subtype 6
CAAAATCAAATCCGCTTTCTGTTGTTACAATCTTAATAATCGCACAGCGATCCCCGTTCTGGTCCGTACGCCCCTCACTCCCACGAGCCGAAAGGTCATTCTCCAACTTCCGAAATGACTTCACGGAAAGTTGATGGGCTTCCACCCATCCCGACAACAATAATAATATAGCTAAAAATAAAGTCCTCATATACTACTCTAATTACTTTCCAAAATCTTTTTTATTTTACTATACCCGCCGTCTCCCGTCTTTTCATCGGACGCCAACCACACCTCTGAAAAACCACCCCGACCCAATAACCGCAACAACCGATAGCGATCCGCAAACAATATGTTCTCACGCAATTCCATACCTCTAAAATTTTAATACGACACTTCCCCCGGACCTCTTATACAATTTCCTGGAATGAGGCACCGATTTCCTGGATCAGCTCTTTCGACTCCTCCTTTTTACTATTTATGGTACAGATCACCAATTGGTAATAACTATCCTTTCCTTCTATATAATATTTTTCCCAATACATTTTTACATTCAAACTACCGATGCTTACTTTCCCTTCAAATTTGATCAGAATAGCCGAAGCCCCGTTCACCGTCGTATTTTCCCGGGACAATTGACGGTAGTCCATAATCTCCCCCTGCTGTTTCATCTGGTCCGTCAGATAATCGGTATATTTCGCCAAAGTAGTGAGTCCGTAATCGTTTACGGTAACTTTCTTTTCCCGCATGACAGTTACATAGGGATGATCATCATTCAGGCCGCAACTCAAAATCGCCCCATCGTTTAAATCTTGTTTTACGAAAAAGTCCGGCACGACAACCGAACAGCTTCCGTCTTTAGCCAGCATCGTCTGAGTGGCCGGATATTCTTCCGTATTCACAAAAGTGGTATCGCTCTCCATCCCGTAAAGAGGATCAGAATATCCCGTATAAGTAGGCTCCTGCTGCATTTTTACAATCCCGATCAGAAAAATCCCGACCAAAAGAGCGATAAATCCCCCGTACATCCCCCTGTGCTCTTTCCAATGGAAAGAATAGTCCATCTGTTTCCACGCAGGTATACCGTTCTTTTTTAAATTCAGAATTCCATATAAAATCAAGAGCCCGATCACTCCACCGACTAAAGTCGGTAACATGTCTAACGGAGCTGAAATAAGATCATCTACCATGACAAATACCGCCGAAAAAATATACAACCAATACCCCCAACGCATCCATTTCCACAACATCAGAGCACATAAGACATTCAGCGTAAAAGACATACTTACCGTCATCCAAGTCCCCCCATACATATCTTCCGTCAACAGTCCGTATAGCATAAAACAAGCTCCCAGCGTATTTAAGGTAATCATCAATCCCAACCAGAAGGAGATAAATTTATTTCGCTTTTTCGGTGCAGCTGCCGTTTCCCCGGCTGTTGTCACTTTCCCCTGTAAAGCTTCCGCAATTTTTTGATTTTGTCCTTGCAAACCGTATCCGGCATATTCCCGGATCTGGGAGGCCAAAGGCCGATTCCAGGGTTGCGGTGCCAGACAAGCGGTAACCAGCATTTTCAATTCCGGAGAATAATCTCCGGGGATTTCCGGTATCTCCGCCCCGTTTTTCTGCATTAGTCCGCCGTGTTCCCCAAAAGGTACATAGCCGGCTATCAACTCGAAGACGGTAACTCCGAGCGACCAGACATCGCTGGCCTTTACCGGCATATTGTCCCGTCCAAACCGTTCCGGAGCCATATAGGCAATGGTTCCTTCCGAACTTTTCTGCTGCGTCGCACTTTTCCGCAAGGTATTCCTGACCCGCGTGCTGATTCCGAAATCGGTAATCACATATTGCCCCGACGCATCGATTAAAATATTGGCCGGTTTTATGTCCTGATGTACAATATCCCTTTCGTGCAAGAACTCCAGCCCCGCCGCTACATCCCTCAAAAAACGAAATACTTCCCGTTCCGGAAAAGCCTGCCGCACATCGGCACAGGAACCCGGACAATAAGGCATCACCAAAAAAGGAATCTTCCCCTCAATAATGTCGAAATGAGTGGCCTTCAGCAAATTATTGTGATTCAACTGGAATACCAAGGCAAATTCACGTTTCAGCACCTCCAGTCCCTCCGCATCCAAACCCGTTCCGGGTGCATATATTTTCAGAACCACTTCTACTCCGGTCATTACATCCACCGCTTTCCATACCTCTGAAAAACCGCCCCGACCGATAGGAGCCGAACCCACTATCCGATAGTGGCCGTTCACAATTGTTCCATTCTGTAAGTCCATATTCTCAATTTTTTAAGTTATTTCCCTCCATATCCCCTTTGTTTCTTTGCCATAAAATATTTTAATTTCTCCTCCTTTACCACCATAATTTCCAAAGCAGACGTCACACGACTGTCCAATGGTGCAGCTGCTCAAAATAAGATTTTTTTAACTTCCCAAATAAGTTCCGTCTTCCCAGCGTCCCTCTTCTACCGTTCCGTTGGCATAGGTATAGGTTCCCCATCCGGTCATGGCATTGTCTTTAAAATCCCCTACATATTGATCTCCATTTTCGTAATAATAACTACCTTTTCCCGTCCGGTTTCCATCTACCCAATCCCCTATATAGCGATCTCCTGCCTTCCAATACAGAACACCTTTCCCATTTCGCGTATCATTTTTATACTGTCCCACATATTTATCCCCCTTCTCCGACCAGTAGAAATAAGCATTCCCGCTCATATTCCCCTCCCTCCATTCTCCTACATACCGATTCCCGTCCCTCCAGATATAAGTGCCCGCTCCGTGTGGAAGTCCGGAAGCATTTACCGTCCCGATATATTTATCTCCGTTATCGTAATTCCTCGTGATCACCTCATCGCTTACCCCTTCTATCGGACGCCTTATGGTATAAGTCGTTTTATACAACAAACGGTTGTTACACCAAATCTCATACCGCCAAACTCCCGGAACATAGGAATATCCCTCCTTACTTCCCCAGCTAAGCAGATTTTTCGTCACATTTTTCCGCTGCTTGCCGGCCAGGTCGATCTCCCGCATATAAGTATAACCGGCCGGAGAAGAATTTCCTTGATGCAGTTCCCCACCCGGCGTATACATTTTGATTCCGATTTCTATCTGTTTGGAATCGTCTGCCAGATTATTGTAAGTAAGCCGCGGAGCCAAATACTGAGTATAAGCATACAAAGGTGTACCAAAATCGTTGATAATCAATCCGTCCACATCTACATTGGCAAACTCGACTTTCGTAATAGCCAACCGCTGTTCATCCGACCTGTTTCTCATCCGTTCTTCCTGTTGCCTTTGCTCTTCAGCCCGTTCCTGACGTTGTCGCAATAGAGCTGCCTGACGGTCGTTCTCTTCTTGCCGAACCTGTGCTATCTCTTTCTTTAAGCCCTCGATTTTCCGCTGAGCCGATTCCACATAATGTCCCTGAGGAAAACGGGTGAGGTAAGATTCGAATCTTTCCAGATGCTCTGTATAAAAAGTAAGTAAGTCCGTTGCACTTGAATCCGCATATGCTCCTTTGAGACAAGCATCGTATGCAAGACTATCCTGCTGGAAATCCTGTATCCGTTCCCGGGCCAAATCGACATAATCCCCGTAAGGATAACAGGCTAAATAAGCCCGGAAATCCGATACCCGCTGGCAGGTCTCGTAAAACTCCCGTTCAATCCTGTGACTGCTGGATTCTCCTCCCACAAGCAAAAAAAGAGAAGCCACAATTACTCCTACGGCCGCCGTAGCCCCGATACCGATATACCATCCTTTCCGGGATTTCGGATGTTCCTCCCTCTGCTGAAAGAAATCCTCTTCGGCCTTTTTCTTTTCTGTCTTCTGCCCCACAAAGGCTTCCGTCTTCCGCTCTTCTTTCTTGACGGAAGGCGCCTTTTGCTCTTCTGCTTTCGGACTTTCCGGCCACCGCGGCTTTTCTCCTTTCAGCCAAGCCTCCGTATACTGACGCAAGACCGCCGCCGTCGGCCGTTCCCAAGTCTCCAAAGCCAGGCAAGCCTGCACCCCCTCTTTCAATTCCGCAGAATAATCCCCATTCACTTCGGGGATCTCCGCCCCGTTCTTTTGTAATACTCCCCCTAAATTTCCAAAAGGTGTATCCCCCGTCATCAACTCGTATAAAGTAGCTCCCAACGACCAGATGTCACTGGCCATTACAGGTGAGGGATATTTCCCGAAGCGCTCCGGCCCCATATAAGCCGTCGTGCCTCCCGAATTTTCCGCCCGCGGCATACTCTTGCGCAATGTGCTCCGGGCCTTCGTACTGATACCAAAATCGGTAATCATAAAATGCCCCGACTCATCGATCAGGACATTGTCCGGTTTGATATCCTGATGAATCACCGCCGGCTCTTTAGCATGCAGATATTCCAAACCCGCTGCCACATCGTGTAAAAAACGCCAGGCTTCCTCCTCCGTAATTCTTCCGATTAACTTTTGAGCAGATCCCTGAGCACAATACGGCAGCACTAAATAAGGGCATCCCTCACAGCGATCGAAATGCTGCGGTTTTAATAAATTCGTATGATTTAAATTATAAACAATGGAAAGTTCCTGACTGAACAGTTTCATTCCCTCCGTATTCAATCCCGTCCCCGGAGCATAAACTTTTACAGCCACCTGCAAAGCAGTCATTCCATCTTCTGCCAGCCATACCTCTGAAAAACCGCCCCGCCCCAATAACCGGATCAACCGATAACGGCCAGCAAATAATATATCCTCCTGTAGTTGCATTTTATCAAAAATTATGTTTACAAAAAACTTCACCTCCTCCTCCCGAGACGAAGGTATCCATGCTCCGGACTACTTCCCCTCTTCCGTTCCTCCTTGTTTCGAACCCGAGGTATCTCTCGGCGGCTGTTGTTCCGATTCGGCACTCACCGGATTCTCTCCCAGCTGCGGCTTTTCCCCGTTTTCTTTCCGAGTCGTATCCCCGGCAGGACGTTGTTCACCCGGCCCTGTTTCCTCCGGATTTACTAAATTGAGATTTGAAGGCTTCCCTTCTTTTCCCTCTACTCTAGTCAAATCCGTACCCTGCTGCTTTGAAGTGTCTTGCGAATTTTGTTGCTGTTCCAAAGGATTGGAAGGATTTACTCCTTTACTTCCTTGTCCGTCCTGATTTTCTCTGCTTCCTTCCCCATTCCCTTCCGCTCCTCCCGTTACCGGTTTCCCTACACTTTCCATAGCCCCCCTTATCCCTCCTTCGAGCAAACGTAAAGAATCTTGTCCTTGCGGACCGGATTGTTCCGGATTTTTATTTACCGGTACTACCGGTCGGCTAATGTAACAACCGATTCCAATGCCCAACCCCAAGATTAAAATTCCTCCCAGCAGATACATCCACATTTTTTTATTCTTTTCCGGCTTTTCCAGTATCTCTCCTTCTTTGTGAGTATGATCCACCGTAGAAACCACCGGCGTTTTTCCTCCAACCACCACCCGGCAAAGAGTAACCGTCACATTATCATGCCCACCGGCCTGTAAGGCTGCTGCAATCAACGCCTCCCCGCAAAGCTTCATATCTTCGGGATTTTCCCGGAGGACAACCTCCATTTCCCGGTCGCGAATCATACCGCATAAACCGTCACTACACAGTAAAATGACCTCTCCCTGATACAATTCCTCTTCCCGGAAATCCGGCTCAGCAACTTTACGAGGATCTCCCAAACTACGGGTAATGATGTTACTATCCGGATGATCAAAGGCATTTTCCTCATCCAATTTGCCGCTATCGACCAATTCCTGCACATAGGAATGATCTTTCGACAACTGCCTTAAACCCATCTGCGGATGCCACGCATAAGCCCGGCTATCCCCGCACCAAGCGACGTAAACCTTATCTTTCAACAACCAGGCCATCACCACCGTAGTGCCCATTCCAGTGGTCTTTTCGTCCTTTTTACTCCTCTCTTTTATCGCTTTATCGGCCGCAACGATGGTCATTTTCATATACCGCTCGATAGACTGCCGGTTTTGTATCACGTCTTCGGTCAACCGTTCTGCTGAAAAATATTCCTGAATGGTCTCGACGGCTAAACGGGAAGCCACCTCCCCCGCATTCATTCCCCCCATACCGTCCGCTACCACCAGCAAAGCCCCTTTTTTCCCCAAATCTTTCTGTTCGTTCTGGGTAAAAAAACATTTGTCATCCGACAAATCACTGTCTACCAAAAAATTATCTTCATTGTTGGTGCGTACTCTTCCTACATTGGTAAGGGCCGCCATCCTGAACTCAATATTCCCCATGTTATGAACGTTTTTTTCTGTCTCTTTTCCCTTTTTTATGCTCTTGAGGCTGTTCTTCAGCCTGTTGTTCTTCCTGTTCTTCCGGAGCGACTACCGTTTCCTCCCGAGTTACTGATTCCTCCCGTACTCCAACAGGAGTCAAGCCCGAAGGAACGCTCTCCATCGAAGAGGCCTCCTTCACCGCCAGAATATACCATTTATCCCCTATCTTCTGAACCAATCCCACCAATCGGAAATTCAACTGCCCGATAGCGGTCACCACCGGATAGATATATACCCCTCCTACCACCGAAAGGGCAGTAGAAGGCGCTTTTATTTCATACAGGGACTTACCCGCTTCCCTATTGATTTCCGTACGGTAAATCATCAGTGAAAGACTCACAGAATCGCTCTCACTCAAAGGCTTTTCTCCTACAGCCAGGACAATCCAACCTTTGCAAATCCCTTCTTCTTCCCACAAAGAAAATCCTTCCGAAAACAGCGAATCCTTCACCAGTAGCACACTTCCTTTCTCCAAAGTATCCCGGTTTTCCACTCGAAATCCCAAAGGCTGATACGTGTTCTCCCCTATATTCCGGTATGCTGTCTGGGAAATAACCGGCCGGTATTGCGTACTATTCCGGTATTCATCGAAATGCACATCCTCCGCCCAAGGAGTAAGCAACCGCCCGTCGATCACATATCCTCCCTTTAAACGGGCCGCTAACGAATACAGCTGTCCGAAATAAGGTTTCCCTTCCCGCCCGTAATAAGCAGGGGTTTCCGCTGCTGTATCTTCCAATTGATAAGATTGACGAACAATAAACAATCCTTTCTGAACCGCTTCTTCTATCAGTTGCTGGTTGGCCGAAGCCGGACCTGCAAAAGACCGGAACTGTGCTTCGCCTTCCCAGCAAAGCATACATCCGATAATAATTCCTATAATTCGCTTCATACGTCTGTGTTTAATAAATGGAACAAATTGGCACGGCCCAATTGAATTGCTCGGTACGGATATCCCCCCGGGAAACAATTCCAATCACCACTAATTTGCCGTCATCTTTCAAAGCCATAATCGGTCCTCCGGAGTTCCCGTGATCCGTTCCACTGGAATGCAGAATACAACCGCTCGAACTCAATCCCCTTCTGGCCGTTGTCATCTCGCTGATAATCGGCTGTATCTGTTCCTGACTTCCGTCCTGTACCCCTATTCCCTGCGGGAATCCCAAGGCATACAATTTAACAGAAGGCAATAAATTCTGGGACAAAGCAGCATCCGGAGCCAACTCTCCCCGATGACCGCCCGTATTGGCGGTATAAGCCCAATCCGTTCCCCACATATCGTCACTGTCTTCTGCCCGGGCCGGAAATACCAGACGGGCATAACGGGGAGAACCGTCTTCAAAAACCCCTACGGCAATTTTTTTATCTTTAGACCGATCAATCGTAAAATCCGTACTCTTCAATTCAAATACCTGATTCGAGATAGAAGAAAAAGCCTTCAGGTAACAAACAATCTTATAATTATCCATACTCTCGGCAAGGGTATGAGCATTAAAAATATCTCCTCCGCAATCCCCGGAAAAATCATTATATAACCATCCTTCTATACAATGCCGGGCCGTTACAAACCGACCGTCATTTAATAAAAATCCGGTACCGGTCCATCCGAATTTGTACTCTTTGTCCACCCCGTTTTCGTCTTTCTCGAAAATATAGGAACCGTCTTCTGCACGCCCTACCGGATTTTTACGGTTTAATACCCATTCCTGATTTCCATCGGTCAATACCACTTTATCGACCTGTAAGAAATAGACATCCTTACAAGCCTGATCCAAAAGCGTCGGGATGGAATAATTCCGGGTCTGAGAAGCGTAACGGGCAATCTCCCGGGCATAACGAATGGAATCCTGACGGTGTTGCTCCGCATATTCCGCATCCCGCCGGGCCAATTCCTGACGACGGATCGAATCCTGAACCCCCAGTTCTCTTTGGAAACGGGCAGCTAAAGCTTTATTTTCCTGTGTAAATTCTTTGTGCTGTATATAATTCCAGGAAATCAAGCCTCCTACCGCCAATACCAACACCACCGACAAGGCTGTGATCGCTTGCTTATACGGACGAAGCGCTTGCTGCCGGAATAAACTCAAACGGTGAGAAAGCCCGATGCTCTTTACCAATCCCTTCTCGCCCTGAGGGATAATAAAACCCAATTTCGGACCATTGGTCGAAAGCTGTATCTCGTCCCCATTTTGTAAATACCACTCCTTCTGTACTTTACGACCATTCAAGTAGGTGGAATTGGTTTGAGAAAGTTGAACCAGTTTCCAATTGTCCCCGTCCTTTACAATAGCTGCATGCCGACGACTTACCGTTTTAAAACTCTCGTCAAAACGCACCTGACATTTCGGATCCCGCCCCAACTCGATCTGGTCTACGATAATTTCCTGTGACTCTCCCGCTTTGTGAAAACGGGTACTCACTTTGTGTTCCAGTATATAATATCTTCTGCCGGAACCTCCGAATATAGAACTCATTCCCGCCCCCACAGAAGCAGAAAGAGAACGCTTATAAGTATTTGTAGGTTGTGCCATATGTGATGTATTAAAATTTTGATTTCTATTTCCAATAAACGAATTTTATCTTTTTTAAAACTTTACTCCGCTTTTACGGCGGATTCACAGACATCTTCTATTTATAAAACCGGTTGATTAGATTCTCGATGAGATAAGCATTGATATGGGCAAATAAACTGTCCTGTCTTTTCCGGAGATTGTGTATTCCGAACATCAGTATAATGCTCAAGGCCAAAGCTACCAAGGTCGTATCGAAAGCGACGGACAGCATATCCGTTACCTTTGTTATTCCCTCGGGAGTGGAAACAGCTCCGGCATATCCCAAAGAAGCCGCAATTCCGATCACCGTACCGATAAATCCTACAGAAGGAATAGCCCAAGCCACATAGCTGATAAACGACTGCTCGCTTTCCATTTCTTCCTGGTAAATACGTACCTGAGCATCGACCAAGTCCAAGACCTCCGAAGAAGATTTACTCAAACGATATTTTGTACAAGCTTTCTTGATCAGGTCCGTCATATAAAACTTCTGAGAGCGTTCCATAGACTGCATATTCAATTTCAGCTGACTGACATCGTCCGCCGATAAAACCCAGTTCTCCTTCTCCGGTAACAAATGAGCAGAAAAAGCATCATTTTCATGAGTAATCCTGCCGGAAATCCATGCCACCTCACACATACCGAAAAAAAACAAAAAATAAGTAAAGCCCTGTATTAAACCTTCCGGCATTGTTCCTCCCAACATCACCAATATCCGGTTGGGATCTTTATCCGAAGTGCACACCACCAGTATTCCCATAAAGAGAAAGGTAAGTACCACACTTACCAATAACCGTACAGCCCTATGATTCATCAAATCTTTCATATCTTCCCTTTTTTAGTGTTCGCTTTTTTCCTTTCAAGCTGGTTTAACGAACGTTTTTACTATTATCCTTTTCACGCTAACGACTTAAACTGATACTCGTAGGCGTTACATTCAATACTCCGATGGCGACATTCTGTCCCACCGTATTTAAATAAACCGGCCCATAAGGTATCTTCTGCTGAGACGGTCTCCCGGGAAATAAAACGACATATCCTTCAACCGTCGCCGGAGCATGACTTTTAGTATAAATATTCACATACACCCGATATTGTCCCGGTACGACCCTTTTTTGATAAAACAATTCGTAGCGATCGTCTTCAGCCGATGCCCGGGAAGTGATGTCCTCCATTAAATTACCAAATAAAGTCACCTTATTGCCGTAATAACATACGTTTTGGGTCGATAAATCTTCTACATATAAATCTACATCCACATTTTCAGGCCACACACATACGATTCCCAATTCCGCGTCCATACCGAAGATCTTCCCGTCGGAAACATTCCGGTTTCGCTGGGCTTCTTCCCGGGCCGCTTCCAATTCCCGCCTGACTTGCTCCAACTGCTGCCGTAAATCTTCATTTTCACTTTCCGACTCCGCCAGCTGTTGCTGTAAACGCTGTACTTCCTCCGTCAGCTGATCAATCGTATTCTGCATCGCATTGAGCCGGGCCTGGATTTGCTCATATAATTCCGCAGGCACCGTATTTTCCAAACGGGCCATCAAACTGTCCATTTGCTGCAACTGTTGCTGCAATTCTTCCAGTTGCTCGACCGCTTCTTGCTGCTCCTGACTCATCTTCGGCACAATAATGTACAGAATGATGACAGCCGCCAGCGCTCCCGACAAAAGATCCAGAAACGACACGCTGAATACATTTATTTCTTTACGCGCCATATTCGCTTTGTTAATAACCTTCTACCCTTAATTTAACATCCCCAATAGAAATAATATCCCCCGGATGAAATTCCATTCCTTCCGAAGACACTGGAGTCGAATTCACGTACGTACCATTTAAGGACCCCCGCCATTGACGGGTCTCCGGAATCCACTGCCCATCCCGGATAAACCAATGTTCCTCTTCCTGTTCAAGGGTACAATGCCGGCGGGAAATGTACAGACTTTCCTCCTCTTTTATCCGTATGATATTGTGCTCATCCCTTCCCAGCGTCAGCCTCCTTTTCCCTACCCGAGCCAACAATTCAGGAAGCCTGTATTCCTTCCCGTATTCCTCTCCCTGCATTATCCGTAATAAAAATCCGTGCCGGACGATCATATGAAGCCGATGTTGCCTGTCCGTCAATTGTTCTTCCTCCACAAAAGCCCCTGCCGGTAGCAACTCTAAAACGGTATCCACCGACTGCAAGCGTCTTTTGAAATCAGGCTCTAAACAGCCTTCCAATACGTTGTTCCATTTCGAGGAATGTAAAGCGGTACGATCCCAAATCCCCCTCTCTCCGTTTTGCAGGTAAACCACCAGATCGTTTTCATTCTCCAAATTTCCGAAAGGCAGATTTCCACCCGTCAACAACTGATACATCATTACCCCGAACGAAAAAATATCCGTTGTCGGCAATACCGTAGCGTCTCCCCTGTTCCTCTTTACCTGCTCCGGAGGCATATAAGCATAAGTACCAAAAATCTGACGGGGTTTTCCCAATATATTGCGCTCCGTCATACGCTTATTCCGATCCCCGGAAATCCCGAAATCAGTTAAAACAGCCGTCCCGCTTTTATTTAACAACACATTCTCCGGCTTTAAATCCCGATGGACTTTTCCACATTGGTGCAAAGCCCTCAATCCATACAACACCTGATGGGCAATCTTTACCCAATCCACGTTCTTTCGCCTCATACAGCCAATTAAATCCCCTCCGGGGCAATATTCCATAACAATATACGGATTGCCCTCCACCATCCCATGCGCAATAGAATGAACCAGATAATTACTATCAATCTGTCCCGTCTCGAATTCCATATCAAAACGGTCTACTAATTGCTTGCGGATGTCAGGATGTACCTCCCAAAGTTTAAGCAATTTTAAAGCATATATATCATTATTGAACTTCCGGACCCGGAAAACCTTTCCAAAAGCTCCCTCCCCCAATTCCTTCTCTACACAGTACTGGCGATCAATGACGTCTCTTTCTTTAAAATTACACCTTTGTGCTAAAATTGTCTGAGACATATTTTCATTTTGTTTTCTAACTGTGGAACTCAAATTTCCGGTCCCCCAGCACAATTATATCCCCGGAATGCAATTCCAACTTATCCCCCGCATAGAGATAGGTGGTCTTCAAGCTACTCCGGTCCTGAATATACCATTTTTTATTTTCATAAGTCAATACAGCCTGTTCCTGGGAAGTAATGGTATTGTTGTCCGGCTCCGTATTGTCCCGGTTCAAAATAATTTCCTCCCCTGAAAAATCCAATGTCTGAGGCTCTATACGCTCTTTTTCTTCCGGTATTAAAGTTAAGGAACAACGAAAACGCCGACCGGGAAGAACAGTCTTCCGACCAAATTCCTTTTTTTCTTGCGGACCATTTAAAGAAGTCCCACAATTGGGACAGAAGTTCGTAGCTCCCTTCAATGCCTGACCACACTGAGGACAATAGGCTTTCTTTTTTTCTTCCCCAATAACCGTCTCCGCTTCGCATTCCGGACATCTCACCTGCCCGGGACGTAACGGATAACCGCATTTCTCACATTTTCTCCCTGCACCACCGCCAGAAGCCTCTTCTTTAAAAACCTCTTCTTCATATACTGTCTTATTCGGAGTAAATCCGGTCTCTTCAACCGAAGAATGCTGAGAAAAAGAAACCTCACTATCAATCATTGAACCACTCAAGGGTACATTACATTTTTCACACCTGGATTTTCCAACCGGATTATCCCAGCCACAATTTTTACATCTCATAAATATTCAGAATTATTATTTGTAAAACTATTTATTAAAGTCCTGTCTCCAAAAATGAATCCCAAACTCAAAACACTATTTTAAGTTTTTATTAACACAAATACGCCCCAATCTAAATAGTGTCTTCAAAAATAAAGTCAATTCTTCAGAAATACAATAATAATTTACAATTTTTTATAAAAAAATGATTGGATACTATTTAATATTGTTAAGATAATATTACCTTCAAAGAAAAAGAATAGTAGGCAAGTATATACGCTATCGGAAGCCGGAAGGACTTTATTACACAGGCAGGAAAAACGACAGGGGTGTCAAAAGTAAACTTTTGACACCCCCCTTATTTATATCAAATTCATGTGAAATCGCCTTACTGTACAAAACGGAACATCCGATTCCATCTGATTTTACTCAGGAAAGATTTGTCTTTATCCAAAGATAGCCAAATAAAATAAGCCTTACCCACCACATGATCTTCCGGAACAAATCCCCAGAAACGGGAATCGGCGGAACGGTGTCGGTTATCCCCCATCATCCAGTAGTAGTTCATTTTAAAAGTATATCGGTCCGTAGGCTGTCCGTTTACATAGATAACAGAATCCTTCACTTCCAGCTTATTTTGTTCATAAGTCCCAATAATCCGCTCATATAAAGGCAAAGTCTCGAGGGTCAACTCCACCTGGTCGCCCTTCTTCGGCACATACAACGGACCGAAGTTATCTATATTCCAGGGATAATCCGGACTAAAAGGAAAGATATCCGGATTAATGCCGGAATCGTGTACTCTTTCTATTTCCGTAACATTCGGATAAGCCTTCAATTTCTCAACCATTTCGGCAGTCAACGGAAAATTGTATTCCGAAGTAGATATCATCCGGATATCTTCCAACGAAATACCGATATCGTCTTTCAATTTCGTGCGGTTTAAAGGCACTCCATTGGTCCGCACAATATAATCATATTGTAAATTCTCCACTTCATCCGCCAGTTGCCCGTTTACATACAACTGTCCCTCTCTCAATATCAAGGTATCCCCGGGCATGCCTACCCCTCTTTTAATATAATTTTCTCTTTTATCGACAGGACGGGAAATAATTTCGAAACGCTGTTTCATCAGGTCCCTGACTTTCGTTTTAGCTTCTTCAAAAGTCATGTCTACTCCCTGACTTTGTTCCGCCCGCTGATAATTCCGGGCATTGGTGCGAAGCTGAGAATAATAATCCGGATTTTCGTTCCCGATAATGACCGTATCTCCCGTAGGGAAATTGAAAACAATAATATCATTCCGCTTGATTTCGCTCGTACCGGCAATTCGTTTATAAGGCCATTGTATCAGTTCAGAATAGGCTTTCGTACTTTGAGTGAAAGGCAAGGTATGATGGGTAAAGGGCACAGCCAAAGGAGTGTTCGGCAATTTCGGCCCGTAAGCCACCTTGCTGACAAATAAATAATCCCCGACCAACATCGATTTCTCCATAGAAGAAGTCGGAATCGTATAGGCCTCAAATATAAAAATACGAATCAAAGTCGCAGCTACAACAGCAAATATTAAAGCGTCGATCCATTCTACCGCCTTGGTCTGTTTTTTTACTCCTTTTTTCTTCCAAAAGGCCCAATGTACCCTCCGGCTAATATATACATCAAAAATAACCGGTACCAATATCAGTAACCACCAGCTTCCGACCCACAACACCCACAGCAGATATACAATCAATACAATACTGAATTTAAACCATTTGTTTTGTAATAAATTTCTCATATTCTCTTTGTTAGCGATATCCCTGTATTTGAAAATTTTTTATATACTCAACAGATCGTCCATCCCGAATACCCCCCGTTTTCCCTTCATGAATTCAGCCGCAAACACCGCCCCTTGGGCAAAACCTTCCCGGGAAAAAGCGGAATGCCGGATTTCAATTTCATCCACCCCCGATTTATAAGTAATCACATGAATGCCAGGAACTTCACCCTCCCGTTTTGCTTTCACCGGAAGTACATCCTCCGCCATTTCCGCTTCGTGCACCAATTGCCAGCGCTTATACCCCGGATGATTATCCAATATTCCCTGCGCCAAAGTAATAGCCGTCCCACTGGGCTTATCGAGTTTGTGGATATGATGGGTCTCTTCGATATAAACCTTATAATCGCTGAATTTACCCATAATTTTAGCCAGATACTGATTCAAATGAAAAAATAAATTGACCCCTACGCTAAAATTGGATGCATAAAAAAAGCCCCCCTGTTTTTCCTGGCAATAAGCCATTACTTCCTCCCATTTTTCCAGCCAACCGGTCGTACCCGAGACAACTGGTACTCCGTTTTCAAAGCACCATCTGTAATTCCCCACGGCTACTGCCGGTGCGGAAAATTCAATAGCGACGTCCGCTTCCGCCAGCTGTTCGTCCCGGCATTGCGCCCGGTTATTTTCCTCCACTCTCAATACAATCGTATGCCCTTTTTCCAAAGCAATTTTTTCGATTGCCTTGCCCATCCGGCCGTATCCTAACAATGCTATTTTCATATCAAAATCTCTAATCACAATGAGTCAGCTTCCTCCCCCCTTCCTCCGCAAACGTAACATTTAACTTCCTTCAGGTAAATAAAAGACAAACCGGATCTACTATCCGATTCAGCAACAGCCTGCTGAAGTGCAACTGATTACGCAAAGGTAATAAAAAAGGCTGCCACCAGGCAGCCTTTTCTTCGATTTTTTATCATTACTTTGCTAATTCTTTCACTTTCGCAACCACAGCCTTGAAAGCTTCCGGATGATTCATGGCTAAATCGGCCAACACCTTACGGTTGATGTCCACTTCTGCCTTATGTACCAATCCCATAAATTTAGAATAAGACAGACCTTCCAGTCTGACTGCAGCATTGATTCTCTGAATCCACAATGCGCGGAATTCTGATTTTTTCTTACGTCTGTCACGGAACGCATATATCAAACCTTTTTCATATGTGTTTTTAGCAACCGTCCAAACATTTTTTCTGGCACCAAAGTTACCTTTGGTCTGTTTTAAAACCTTTTTTCTACGTGCTCTTGAAGCAACGGCATTTTTAGCTCTTGGCATAATCTTTGTTTTTTAAATGTCAGCGTTTCACTCGTATGAAAACTTATTGAGCATGACATTCAGGTTAATAAACTGTGTTTCTTAATTCTTACATCACTAACATGCTCTTCACTGCTTTTAAATTGGCAGGAGCAACAGTCGTTGAATGAGTAAGATTTCTCTTTTGTTTTGTCGTTTTCTTAGTCAAAATATGACTTTTGAAAGCATGTTTTCTTTTAATCTTCCCGGTAGCGGTCAAAGTAAATCTTTTCTTTGCGCTACTCACTGACTTCATTTTTGGCATTTTCGCTTAATTTAATTGTGTTTCAGAAAATATGTAATAATAAAAAATCCTGACTGCATATTTGAACCTTTAAATGTTCAAATGTTTAAACGGACGACACCTTCCCCCCTCTCCGGGGTTTCTATTATTTTTTCGGAGCCAATACCACAATCATCTTTTTTCCTTCCAGTTTCGGAGCAGATTCTACTTTCCCATAGTCTTCCAATTCTGAAATAAACCGATTGAGGATATCGGATCCCTGATCTTTAAACAGAATAGAACGTCCTTTAAAAAAGACATAAGCCCTAACCTTAGCTCCTTCTTCCAGGAACCCCTTGGCATGCTTCAATTTAAAATTAAAGTCATGTTCATCCGTCTGGGGTCCGAAACGAATTTCTTTGATGACCACCTTTACACTCTTAGCTTTGATCTCTTTTTGCTTCTTCTTCAGCTGGTATAAATACTTACTGTATTCGATAATCCGGCATACGGGCGGATCCGCATTCGGAGAAATTTCCACTAAATCCGCACCGGCAGCTTCTGCCATAGCTAAAGCTTCACGCAGCGGATAAACTCCCGCTTCAATATTTTCACCAACGACCCTCACAGTCGGTGCTTTGATTAACTCATTGATTTTGTGTTGTGGTTCTTTGTTAATCTGACGGTTTCTCGGACCTCTGAATTCCATTCTTGTTGCTATATTAAATCCTCCTTATTTTGTTACAATGAGAGTGTTCAAAAAGTTTCCGGACAAATAAACTGTACTACTCCGTTCCCCTAGGAACCCTTCTTTTCAAACAGTCAAAAATTCTGACTTTCCGAACATTCCCATCTCTGTTATTATTCATTATAGATGGACTTTAATTGTCCGTCTACTTCTTTTTTAATCAATTCGATAAATTCTTCTACCCTCATAGCCCCCATATCTCCCTGCCCCTGGCGGCGTACTGACACCCGGTTTTCTTTCGCCTCATTCTCTCCGACCACCAATAGATACGGAATTTTCTTCAATTCGTTATCCCGTATTTTCCGGCCGATCTTTTCATTACGGTCGTCCAATGCCGTGCGAATATCGGAATTATTTAGTAATTCCGAAAGTTTCCGGGCATATTCGTTCGATTTTTCACTGACCGTAAGGATGACAGCCTGGTCCGGAGCAAGCCACAAAGGGAATTTTCCTCCGGTATGTTCGATCAATACGGCCACAAAGCGCTCCATACTTCCGAAAGGTGCCCTGTGAATCATCACCGGACGGTGTTTTTGATTGTCCGCTCCCGTATATTCAAGTTTAAAACGTTCCGGCAAATTATAATCCACCTGAATGGTTCCCAATTGCCATTTCCGGCCAATCGCATCTTTTACCATAAAATCCAGCTTCGGACCATAAAAAGCAGCCTCTCCCAATTCTACTGTCGTCTTCAGTCCCTTCTCAGCCGCAGCTTCTATAATTGCCCGTTCAGCCTTTTCCCAGTTTTCATCCGTACCGATGTACTTTTCTTTATCTTTCGGATCCCGCAAAGATACCTGAGCCGTGAAATCTTTAAAATCCAAAGCTTTGAAGATGATAAAAATGATATCGATCACTTTCATGAATTCTTCTTTCAACTGATCCGGTGTACAGAATAAATGAGCATCATCCTGCGTGAACCCCCTTACCCGCGTCAAACCGTGCAATTCCCCACTTTGTTCGTAACGGTATACCGTACCGAACTCGGCAAAACGCACAGGCAGATCCTTATAGGAACGCGGTTTGGTCTTATATATTTCACAGTGATGCGGACAATTCATCGGCTTCAGCATAAATTCCTCTCCTTCCTGAGGAGTGGTGATCACCTGGAAACTATCTTTTCCGTATTTCTGGAAGTGCCCGGAAGTTTTATACAAATTTACATTTCCGATATGCGGGGTAATCACTTGCTGGTAGCCGTATTGTTTTTGCACTTTCCTCAAAAAAGCCTCCAAACGGTCCCTTAGCATCGCCCCTTTCGGTAACCACAACGGCAGACCTGCCCCCACCTCCTGAGAGAAGGCAAACAATTCCATCTCTTTTCCGATCTTCCGGTGATCCCGCTGTTTGGCTTCTTCCATCAGCACCAACCATTCGTCCAGCATCTTTTGCTTGGGAAAAGTAATCCCATAGATACGGGTCAACATCTTGTTGTGTTCATTTCCGCGCCAGTAAGCTCCGGCCAGACTGGTCAACTTAATGGCTTTGATATATGAGGTATCGGGCAAATGAGGTCCCCGGCACAAATCGGTAAAAGTCCCCTGACGGTAATAGGTAATCTTCCCGTCTTCCAGGTCGTTAATTAGTTCAACTTTATAGTTTTCCTGCAGGGAGGAAAAATGATCCAAAGCTTGCTGTTTGCTCACATTGATCCGGCAAAACTCCTGTCTTTCCCGGGCCAGTTCCAACATTTTCTTCTCCACAACGACCAAATCCTTATCGGTCAATACCACTCCCTCTCCCGGATCCACATCATAGTAAAACCCGTTTTCAATAGCCGGTCCGATACCGAATTTCGTGTCCGGATATAATTGTTGCAAAGCTTCTGCCATCAAATGAGCAGAAGAATGCCAGAATGCATGTTTCCCTTCTTCATCTTCCCAGGTAAACAACTTGATCTCCGCATCTTTGTCAATAGGACGAGTCAAATCCCAGATTTCCCCGTCTACCGATATCGACAATACTTCTTTAGCCAGCTTAGGACTAATGGATTTTGCTATTTCAAGGCCGTTTATTCCTGATTCGAATTCCTTAACGCTTCCGTCAGGAAATGTAATCTTTACCATGATTTTCTCTTAATAAATTTAGTAATACTGCATTTTGCAAGGTGCAAAGATAGGAAATAAAGGAAGAAAAAAGAAAATATAAAAGACAAAATATAAAGAAGAAATAACAAAAATAAATGCGTATTCTCCTTTGTATCGCCTATTTATGCTTTTCACCTATTCCTGATTGTATAATTTATTGAATAAAATCGCCAGATTCATATAGATTGTAGTATTCTGAACGACAATATGCGAAGGAACTTTAATACGGGCAGGCGTAAAATTCCAAATGGCTTTAATTCCCCAAGCCACCATCAAATCGGCCACATTCTGGGCATGTTCCGCCGGCACCGTAATGATTCCGATGACAACATTCCGCTCCGCAGCCATCGCCCGAAACTGATCGATATGAAATATTTCTATATCGTTCACTTTTGTCCCCACTTTCGCCTTATCCACATCAAAAGCAGCCTCAATACTCAACCCGAAAGCGGACAATCCTTTATCCTGCAATAAAGCGCTTCCCAAAGAACCGGCCCCCACTAAAAAAGCACAATCCACTTTACTGAATCCCAGAAAATCCTCCAAAATTTTAACAAAGCTATCCACCTCATAACCCACTCTCGTTTTTCCCGTAATCCCGGTATGGGACAAATCTTTGGTGACCTGGGTGGAATCGATATCCATATATTCGGCTATTCGTGTCGATGAAACATATTTCTCTCCCTGCTTCTGCAATGTCTTCACAAAAGATAAGTAAGAAGGCATTCGTCTCAGTACCGGCACTGGTACTTCTTTATCCCGCTTCATATTGTTGAACTTCCTTAAATAGTTTGTTGAGCTTTGTTAGTTTTGTTTTTCCGGTTTCACCTCCTCCGACAACCCGTTGGAGTCAATTAGTAACTTGCAAAGATAATCTTTTTTCCAATTGAATGAAAATTAAATCCCAATCTTCTGCCTTAAATTTTTTTTCATTTTGAATTTCCTATTTTCAATTGTTTCGTACTTTTGCAGGAATTAATTTTTCAATTATGAATTATCAGGAAACACTGGATTGGCTATTTGCCCAACTGCCGATGTATCAACGCGAAGGACAAGCTGCTTATAAGGCAAATTTAAACAATACTCTTTTTTTGGATGAACATTTTCATCATCCGCACCGGCAATTTAAGACCATACATGTCGCCGGAACAAACGGAAAAGGTTCCGTATCCCACATGCTGGCCTCTATCTTACAGGAAGCCGGATATAAAACCGGACTTTATACTTCTCCCCACCTGAAAGACTTCCGGGAACGGATCAAAGTAAACGGGGAAATGGTGTCTGAACAATACGTAATCGACTTTGTCGGGCAAAATCAAGCGCTGTTTGCTGAGTTAAAACCCTCTTTTTTCGAAATGACAGTAGCCATGGCATTTCAATATTTCGCCGATACGGAAGTAGATATCGCCGTGATAGAAGTGGGCTTAGGAGGACGCCTGGATTCTACTAACATCATTACCCCCCTGGCTTCTATCATTACCAATATTTCTTTCGACCATATGGCTCTCCTGGGAAATACCTTACCGGAAATCGCTGCCGAGAAAGCAGGTATTATTAAAACCGATATACCGGCTGTTATCGGCATTCGGGATGCTGCCTACGATTTTGTATTCGAAAAGAAAGCTTCCGACTGTCATACGACTCTGACGTTTGCTTCCGAAGAATGGCAAATGGGAAAAAATGAGGACGGTACTTACGACGCCCGGCACAAAAGCGGTATTACGTATCCTCATTTGTCGTGCGACTTAAAAGGAAGTTATCAACGAAAGAATATTCCGATTGTACTGGAAACTGTCTTGTTATTGCAAAGTTGTGGACTGGCCCTATACGAACAGGACATCCGCCAGGGACTGGCCCGCGTTATTCCCAATACGGGGCTGCACGGCCGCTGGGAGCAACTGGCAGAACGGCCCTATACAATCTGTGACACCGGCCACAATATCGACGGATTATCGGAAATCCGGGCCCAACTCGAGAGCTGTTCTTACGACAAACTGCATTTTGTGATCGGTATGGTCAGTGATAAAGATGTGGACAGCGTCCTCTCTATCCTTCCTAAAGATGCCCGTTATTATTTCTGTAAGGCTTCTATTCCAAGAGCCATGAACGAAAAAATATTGGCCCAAAAAGCCTGTGCACACGGATTGGAAGGAGACATTTACCCGACAGTAGCCGAAGCTTACGCAGCCGCACGTGCAGCTGCCACTCCGGAAGATATGATCTATATCGGGGGAAGTACATTCGTGGTTGCCGAAGTGATTTGACAAATGTTGAAACGAAAAGGCTGCTGAATTGTATGTACAGCAGCCCTCCGATTATTCACTTTTCAAAGCATTCACCGGATTTGCTGTTGCAGAACGTATACTTTGATAGAAAATAGTGAGCACGACAATAAATAACGTAATACACAAAGCGGCTGCAAAGATCCACCAGCTCAGCGGAAGCGCATAGGCGAAATTTCTCAGCCAATCCTTCATGATATAATAACTCAAAGCAATTCCTAACGGTATAGCCGGTAAAATCCGGACAATAATATAGCCATTTAACCCCCAAATAATATCCTTCACCTGCGCTCCCATGACCCGGCGTACACTGATTTCTTTTCGTTTTTGCCGGGCAACAAATCCGCTTAGGGCCAGTAATCCTAATAAAGCCAAGGTTATAGCAATGATCGTTCCGCCTGATAATATACGCGCCACCACCTCATCCTGAACATACATATACTGAATTTGATCCCGGATGGTATTTACAGAAAAAGGCTCCCCCGGATATAGTTTTTTTAAAACATTGCTCAATTTCTCCTTCGCCTGCTGATATTCCCCCACTTTATAGCGAACGGAAACATTCCAGTAATCAGTAGCATAAAACGTATAAGCCATCTTCCCTATCTTTTCATGAGCAGAAGTATAATGGATATCTTTAGCTACCCCGATCACGGTAAAAGTGTGCATTCCCGATATAACTTTTTGTCCTAAAGGATTTTCCAATCCCAAAGCAGCGACCGTAGACTCGGATAAAATAATATTATCTTTTTCCGCCTCCCAGTTATTGGTAAAATTCCTTCCTTCTAAAACAGGAACCCGGAAAACATTCATAAAACCGGGTCCTACCCGTCTTTCATCTACCCCAATTTGATCCTTTTCCGCCTGAGCAGGCAAACGAAGGGCTCCCCCACTCCAGCCGGAAATTATATTTCCCTGCCCTACACCCACCTCCGTTATCTCCGGATATTGCATCAGTTCATTTCTCAATACTTCATATTGCTGTATATCCGAATTTACAAAGGTCGTAAGCACCTGATCCGCTTCAAACCCCAAAGGTAAATTCCTGACATAATCCAATTGCCTCATTACCACTCCCAATGCCGAAATACAAAAGATGACAATCGAAAATTGAAGGACGACCGAAGCCGCTGTTAATTTATATTTTCGCGTCACCGCTTTCCGGATCAAATCGATAGGAGTGAATCGCGATAGATAATAAGCCGGATACCCTCCCGCTAATATAGCTACAACGACAAACAAGAGGACAAAATTACCCCACATCTTTCCCGTCAAACCGCTATCTGGAGGCAGATTAAAATGAATAAAACGGGCAAACCATTCGGAACAACTGTAATACAAAATGACAGCCAACACAAAAGCAATAAAAGTGACAAAAAAGGTCTCGCCGAATAACAGGGACAGGATGCTTTTACGCATCGCACCGTTTGTCTTACGGATACTAATTTCACTAGCCCGCTTTTCTCCTTGAATAATATAAAGGGAAATAAAATTACTAATAGCTATTCCCAGTATAAACAGCACGACCAGACTTACAAACAACAAATTGGATGTATTGCCCTTCGGTTTTAAATCGAATGTGACCGGAGAAGAAAAATGAATGGAAGCAACCGGTTCCACAAGGCTGCTAAAAGTATACCCCATACCGGCAAAACTAGTCTCCAACACTCCCTTCGTCACCTCTTCAGCCTTTTGAATGGCCAGCGGCATATCGATTCCGGATTTGAATTTTAAATAAGTCAGATATTCCGCGCTACCGTATCCTAAATCAATCAACTTCGTCAGAATATCGAATTTAAAATGAGTATTTTCAGGTATATCTTCGATAACGGCTGAAATCTGATAATTTTTTTTCTCTTCCTTATGCGTCAGTGTTTTCCCTACTGGATTTACTCCCGAGCCAAAAAAAGCCTCGGCATATTTACGGGTAATCACACACTGGTTTACCGAATTTAAAGCCCCTTCCAACTGCCCGTAAACGACTGGGAAATCAAAAATATTCAGAAAAGAAGAATCCACCACATAGCCTTCTATGTTTAAAACGACCTGCTCCTCCGTCTCAAATATCCCTCCTCCCTGCCGGAATAAACGGGCTGCATATTCCACTTCCGGAACTTCCTTCAACAGCTGATCGCATTCCTGATAAAGGGTTAAAGGAATGGTCATTACTTCATTCTGCCCTTTTCCGATAGAAATAACCCGGTAGATCCGGTCAGCATCCTTAAAATGTTTGTCGTATGAAAATTCAAAACTCAGGTATACTAATAAAAACATAGCTACGGCTAAACCTACACTCAAACCCGTAATATTGATCAAGGTCAGCCCCTTATTCCGAAAAGCTGTACGCAACAAACGAGCGAAAGAAAAATTCATAGGGTCTATGTTAAATTAAAAATTTATTACTCTGATTTCAGTGCATCTACCGGATTCGCCGTAGCCGAATGAATACTTTGATACAATAATGTCAATAGTACGATGACAAATGTCAACAGCAAAGCCCCCGCAAAAATCCACCAACTTAAAGAAATAGTATAAGCAAAATTTTGCAACCAATGGTACATGGCGAAATAACTGAAAGCAATCCCTATCGGGACAGCCGGCAAAATCCGGATCAAAACATAACGGTTCAGATCGTAAACAATGGTTCCGATCTGAGCTCCCATGACCCGGCGTACACCGATTTCCTTGCGTTTCTGATGAGCCACGAATCCCATCAGCGCCATTAATCCCAATAAAGCCAGAATAATCGCCAAAACAGTTCCGCTCATCAGAATACGGGAAGTGACTTCATCCTGCCAATACTGATTGTTCACCACATCCCTGAGCAGCATAACCCCGTAAGGATCCCCGTGGAAATGTTTTTCCATTACGGTAGCCAATGCCGTTTTGGCTTCCTGAAACCTACCGGGCTGATACCTTACTCCCATCATCCAGAAACGGGGATGATAAGCTGTATATACCAATCTTCCTATTTTTTGCCGGGCAGAGCCGTAATGAATGTCTTTGGCTATCCCCACCACTGTCATCGACATACCATTGAACATGACTTTCTTCCCTAGCGGATCTTCCAGACCGAGGGCCGCAACCGTCGTTTCTGTCAACACGATACTGGCAGAATCCATCATCCCCTCGTATTTCAACTCCCGGCCTTCGAGAATCGGAATTCCGTATACCTGAAAATAACCAGGTCCCGCACGCCTTTCGTCTATGGTTACACTTTCTTTTTCAGATTGATCAGTACGACGAAGCCCCTGTCCGCTACAACCGTTCAACGGATGTCCCTGGGAAATAGCGACATTTACAATCGAAGGATACTGAAGAAGGTCTGAACGCAATCCCTCATATTGTTTTACGTCCGTAACAATCCCAACAGCCATCACATTATCGGCATCGAAACCCAATGGCATCTTTTTCATAAAATCGAGCTGGCGGAAAACGACAAACAATGCCGATATACAAAAGATAACTACCGAAAATTGTATGACCACCGAAGTAGCCGTCAGCTTGTATTTCCGCATGACCGTTTTCCGGACCAATTCAATGGGATTAAACCGGGATAAATAATAAGCCGGATAAACGCCGGCAATCAATGTTACGCCCAGGAACAATAAAACAAAATAAATCCACATCATCCCCGTTACCCCCACTTCTCTCGGCAGGTTGAAATTGATCAACCGGGCAAATACTCCCGAAAAAGAATAATAAAGTACAATCGCCAGACCGAATGCGATGATTGTTACCAATGTCGTCTCCCCAAACAACATCTTCATAATGCTGCTCCGTTCTGCCCCGTTTGTCTTCCGCACACTGATTTCGGTTGCCCGCTTTTCTCCCTGAATAATGTACAGGGAAATAAAATTGGATAAGGCAATTGCCAGAATAAAAATGGTAACGATTATAATAAAAATCAGATTCGATTTACTAGCAGTAGGACTCAAATCAAAAGCAGATTTTGTAGCCGTATGAATATCTGCCAAAGGTTCTGTTATACTCTCAAACTGACTGTCATAATTGGCAAAACGGGTAGACAAAAGATTTTTATTTATCTCATTACATTTCGCTGCCGCCACCCCATAATCCACCCCCGGCCGGAATTTGACATAGGTATAATATTCCAGTCCACCCCAACCGTAATCCGGTAGTTTAGTCAACAAATCGAAACGGAAGTGGGTATTCAATGGAATGTCTTCGATAACAGCTTTTATTTCCATGGAGGACCCATTGTCCTCGTTCAAACTTTTTCCAACCGGATTACTTTCCACACCGAAAAAACGATCGGCCGTACTCCGGGTAATGACACAGGTATTCGGTTCATCCAAAGCCCCGTCCAGATTCCCAGCCAATAATTTAAAGCTGAAAAGCTGCAAAAAAGAAGAATCGACCTGATAAGTATTTACCTTTATTTTTTCTCCGTTTTCAACGTGTAAATCCATATCGCCGAATGTATATAAACGGCTGGCCGTTTCCACCTCAGGCACTTCTTTCATCAAGGTAGGAGCCAGAATACCAAAATTAATCGGGTAATTGGTCACTTCCTTCCCCTCGTTCCAAACACTCAGTACCCGGTAGATCCGCTCCCCATCCTTAAAATGCTTGTCGAACGAAAATTCAAAATGCAGATAAACCATCAAAAATAAAGCGACCGCTAAACCTACACCCAAGCCGAAAATATTAATGCACGTCAAGCCTTTGTTCCGAAAAGCCGTCCTGAAAAGCCGCGAAAAAGAAGCCAGGTTTCTCATAGAAATTAAAATTTATATACTTGTTTAGGCTAGGAACAAAAAATATGCCACAATTGACAAACAATTGTTTATCAACATATTATATCCCCAAAAAGTACGCCGGATGTCTATTATTTTGACATCCGGCGTATAAAATATTTACACTATTTTATTCTCTACTCCCAGCTTAGACTGATCTCTTCACCGGGTTCCCATTGGAGGGATTGCACCTTTCCTTTATACCTTATCTTTCCTTTTCCCGCTTCATCAGCCCGGATCACAGCTTCCTTCAGCAAACCATCTTGCCAAACGAGATCCACGGTATAGCCTCCACGGGCTTTCAGCCCTTTTACATATCCCGACGGCCAGGCAGCAGGTAAGGCCGGAAGTAAATCGAGCATTCCGGCATGCGACTGTAGCAACATTTCGGCTATTCCGGCCACAGCTCCCATGTTCCCGTCTATCTGAAAAGGCGGATGAGCACACAATAGATTGCAATAGGAACCGCTCCCGGAAGGATTAGAAAAATTTTCCTGTCCCTTGGCCGAACGCAGAAGATTCCGAAGCATCTTATACGACTGGTTTCCATCCTGCAGACGGGCCCAAAAGTTAATTTTCCAGGCCAGCGACCAGCCAGTCCCATCCTCGCCCCGATAGGTCAGACTGCGTTTCGCCGCCTTCGCCCATTCCGGCGTTTCCTCCAGGGAAATCTGATGCCCCGGAAATAAAGCATATAAATGCGAAATATGACGATGAGTATTCCCGGGATCATCCAAGTCTTCTTTCCATTCCTGCAGTTGTCCGAATTTTCCTATTCTCAAAGGCAATAAACGCTTCCGGAAATCCGAAACACTGTCGGCAAAAGCCGGGTCTTCTTTTACATAATCTATCGCTTGCAGCACATTCGTAAACAGATCCCAGGCAATTTCCTGATCCATTGTGGCCCCTATCGCTATATCCCCATGCTCCGGTGAATAGGAAGGAGAAGAGACCAGAAAACCGTCCTCATCCGCCACCAGGTAATCCATCCAAAACCGGGCAACTTCCTTCATAATGGGATAAGCTTTACGGCCTAAAAATTCCCGGTCCCGGGTATAATTAAAATGCTCCCACAGATGAGCACATAACCAGGCAGCACTATTCGGCGCATATCCCCAATAAAAATCCCAGCCGGGAGCCGTATAGCCAAAAGCATTATTCATCGTATGGACCACCCACCCCCGGGCATTGAAATATTCCCGCGCCGTCACCCGGCCCGGTTCCCGTAATTTGTCGATATACTCCAGTAAAGGCAAATGACACTCGCTCAAATTCGCCACTTCTGCCGGCCAGTAAATCATCTGCAAATTGATATTCATATGATAATCGCAAGCCCAAGGTGCATTTAACTGATGATTCCAGCGCCCTTGCAAATGAGCAGGCAAAGTACCGGGGCGGGAACTACTGATTAATAAATAGCGGCCATATTGAAAATATAACGCTTCCAATCCCGGATCATAAGCTCCCAGGCTATACCTGAGCTGCCGTTTATCCGTCGGTAATTTTTCCAAACCACTATGTCCCAGCTCCAGCTTCACCCGTTCAAACAAAGAGCGGTAATCCGTTTCATGCTCCGCTTGCAAATCCTCCCAAGTCCCCCGCTCTGCCCTTTCCATAGCTTTCCGGTTTACCTCCTCATAGTCGTTCCCCCTATACAGCGGATATGTATTCGCATAAGCCGAAGCGATAGAAACGTAAAATTCTGTATTTTTGGCTCCTTCTATCCGGAAAACCCCTTTTTGAAAACGAATCTTTCCATCTGTTTTGACTTTTATCCGGCCTTCAAAAGGTAAACCGTTAGAAGCCAGTTTTCCTTGTATAATCCACAAATCTTTCCGGACCGTTATTTTCGTTCCCTGATGAGGGGTTTCAAATGTCACCCGATAATCCTTTCCCCCAGGAGCATTATTAGTATACTTAAATACGAACATACGAGCCGGATAAGAAGCAAAATAAGTATTCCGAAAATACGTCCCTCCCATATCGTACTCGACTTTTCCCATCGCCCTTTCCAAATCCAGACTCCGCCGGTAATCCGTCCACGACGTATCGGCCGCTTCAACGGTAACGCACAAAGATCCAAAAGGCTGATTTCCCCCGAAATCCCCAAACTGGTCTCCCGCTTCTGTCGGTGTAATTTCCCCGACGAAATAACGCCCGGCCAGTTCCGCAGCCTTCTCTTTTTCCCCTGACTGTAATAATTCTCTTACCTCCTTCAAATATTTCCAACTCCCTTCCTTATTTCCCCCTTTGTAGCTTTTACTTGCACCCGGGCCTCCCGCCCAAAAGCTTTCCTCTGCCAGCTGGATTTCATCCCGAACCGGTCCTCCGAACCACATCGCTCCCATATACCCGTTTCCAACAGGCAATGCCTCATTCATCCAGTCGAGAGCAGGCCGTTCATACCAAAGCGTTAATCCCTGGGCCTTCACCTCAGCAAACAATAACAAAATAACAAAAAATGAAAATATTCTCTTCATCCTAAAAACGATTTTAAATAGCTTCAAAGATCTAAAAATGCCCGATTTACCGATACACAAAACACACATTCAGCGTATTCACCTTTCCGAACAGCTGAACAAAGTATCCTTTCAATAAAAAAAGCCGTTAAATAAAACGGCTTTTTTACATATTTTACGGCACTTATTTCGCAAAGGCATGCTGGTATCCCTGCTGCTTTTTCCAGGATCCCCGGGTAAAGTCCGGGAAGGCAACCGGAGCCCCGTGATTCTTTACAGAAAGCTCTGTTAACTCACCCATACAGGACCAATCAGCAGCATCATACACATTCATATCCAGTGGTAAACCGTTTCTCAGACAATATACCAAACGATAATCCATGATAAAATCCATCCCTCCATGTCCTCCTACTTTACGAGCCAACTCTCCTACTTCCTTCGTAATCGGATGCTCGTATTCCTTCATCATTTTGGCAAACTGTTCTTTGTTCAGGAAACCATGAGCCCCCAGATTATCGAATTTTACAGCCAATTTATCATTCGGATCCAAAGCAATCCCCGGATTCGGATATTTTTCGATATATCCTTTCGTACCACTTAAACAATGTTTACGATTATAAGGACGGGGACTGGTCACATCGTGTTGAATCATGATCGTCTTTCCGTTGGCGGTGCGGATTACGGTGGTATTCATATCTCCCATTTTGTATTCACGCTTGGCCATCTCGGAATCTTCTCCGAATTTTTCTTTAGCATACGCAGTCATCCCAAATTGATCGCTGGACAAAGACACCAGATAATCTAAACGATCCCCGCGTCCGATATTCAATGCCTGAGTCACCGGTCCCAATCCGTGAGTAGCATAAGGATCCCCTGTATGTTCGGCATTATAATCCAAGCGCCACCAATCATTATATCCCCCTTCTTTCGGATCCATAAAATTCAGAAAACGCAAATCGTGGATATAAGCCCCTTCTGCATGTACAATCTCACCCAATACACCTTTTTGAGCCATATTTAAAGTAGCCATTTCAAAAAAGTCATAACAGCAATTTTCCAGCATCATACAATGCTTTCTCGTCTTTTCTGAAGTGTTGACCAATTCCCAGCATTCTGCCACAGTCATGGCGATGGGCACTTCACAAGCCACATGTTTCCCATGCTCCATAGCATATACTGCCATAGGAGTATGACGTTTCCAATCGGTACAAATATAAACCAAATCAATGTCCTCCCTGTCACACAATTGTTTCCAAGCCTCTTCCGTACCCGAATAACCGACAGCTTCCGGTAAACCCGCTTTCTTTAAAATTTGCTGAGCAGCTTCCACTCTCTCCGGATGTATGTCGCACAAAGCCACAATCTTCACTCCCTCCAAATAAGTAAACCGTTTTACAGCTCCCGGCCCGCGCATACCCAAACCAATAAAACCGACCCGGACCGTATCCATTTTCGGAGCAGTCAAAGCAATTACATCTTCCTGCCCAGCTGGCCGAGCCGGCTGATCCAAAACAATAGGCTGAACCACTCCCGCACTTGCTATTTCCTTTTTGGCAGAAGCATCGCAACAGGCCGTAAACATCAAGGCAATAGCTAAAAAATTTAAAATTTTCAACATAGGTAAATGATTTATAAATTATTAATACAAATTTCAACACACCAACCTCAACCGTTTGCAGGGGTAAAGATATATTATTTTTAGTAGGAACCTACAAAAGAATGTAAATTTTTTTACAAAGATTCCATACATAAAAAAATCCGGCAAAACAAAATTGCTTTGCCGGACTTCAGCTGTTTCAGATATTTTAATTATCTGCAGCCTTCTTCATTCTGATTAGAATTGTTGTTTTTGGATTGGCTACTACGTGATGTTCTTCCGCCTTTTGAAGATTCACTTCTGGAGGAAGCTCCGCTTTTTGAAGAGCTACGTCCCGTCTGTCTGCTACTCTTTCCTTCTTCTTTCATGGTTTTAAGATTAAAAGTTAGTTTCTAATTTAAAATTATTTCTGATTGTTGTAATCAGAAGACTGACCCGTACGATAAGAGTCATTCTGTGAACGTCCTTCTTGGAAAGGACCGTTATTTTGTGAATCAGAGCGGCCAGTTTCACTGCTTCTGGCACCTGTCTGTGAACCGTCGTTTGCATATTTTCCGGACTCAGCTTTTATAGAGTCTCCTAAATTGGGTTCATCTCCTTCTGTATGCATTCTTTCCACATCATTTCCCATATTCCGGTCTTCATTCACTTCATCCCGCATGGTTTGGCTATGGCCTAATCTTTCTTCGTTCGTTTTTTGATTGTAATCTTTGTCATTGTTCTGAGATTGTCCGTAAGAAGTAGCCTTGTCGTTCATGCTGTTGTCTTGATTTCCCACTTTCTGTGAATAATCCTGACTTGATCCATCCGTTCTGAAACTCTGTTGATTTCCTTCATTATGGGAAAAATGCTTCTGTTGTGATTTTTCATTCATCTTGTCGTTCATAGCTTTTTTTTTAAATGGTTTATTGATTATTTATCTTCTGTTTTTGAATAGAATTCAGCTTTGTATCCGGCACCCAGAAGTATTTTTTCAATAACCGACGGTTCCCCGCCTTCCATATCAACCGACAGCATACTGTCATTTCCCCTCTGATCTACCGACCATTTTTCAATCTGCTCTACTCTGTCTAACTGCGGTTTTATTTTAGCTACGCAATTTTTACATTTCAAATTCGTCTTAAATGTATAGGTTGTACCCATCTCTATTGTTTTCTTCTCACCTATTAGAACGAGTCCCTCCCGAGGAAAGTTTCCTAACTTTTCCCTTCAATCAATAAAACTTACAAATAGATTTTACCTTGTATATAAAATTAATAAACTTCATTAAATTACACACTAGGGACGTGCCCTAATGTGTAATTTTTACCTGCCGATAAGCTTCCGCTCTCCTTTCCCTTCCTGAAAAACCTTTATTTTCCAAACAGACAGGCGAGAAAAAGAAAAGGTTTAAGAGACCAACCACCGGGATCAGTGCACTGCTGATTGGCACGCCTTCGGCTTAGACGAGCGGAACTTTGTTCGGAATAATATCTGACTATCGCCATACAACAATAGCTTACTCTGAACAGAAAATTTGCTTATCAGCACCGGAGACATATCCCTTCGCAACTTGTCCTGCAAAGAAAAAAGGAATACTTATCGTTTTCCGGGAAAGCCGGAAAAAACTATATGACGGTAAGTTCTGATTATATCTTTTTCGCTTTAATTCTCAAACTATTTCCGACCACTGAAACAGAACTGAAAGCCATAGCAGCGGCGGCTATCATCGGATTCAACAAAAAACCGCAACAAGGATATAATATTCCTGCTGCCAAAGGAATGCCGATCAAATTATATATAAAAGCCCAGAAAAGATTTTGCCGGATAGCGGCTGCCGTCTGTCGGGACAAAGCAACAGCTTTAGGAATAGTATTTAAATCAGAAGTAATTAATGTAATCTTGGCCACATCCATAGCAATATCCGTCCCCTGTCCCATAGCAATGCTGACATCCGCCTGGGCTAAAGCCTGCGAATCATTGATACCATCCCCTACCATAGCGACCCATTTACCTTGTGACTGTAGTTCTTTTATAAAATCAGACTTATCCGAAGGCATCATTTCTGCCCGGTAATGTTTTATTCCGATACGATCTGCTACCGCCCGCGCCGTTACAGCATTATCTCCCGTTAACATATATACTTCTATCCCTTGCGCCTGTAACTGATGCACCGCAGATTCAGAGCCCGCTTTTATGCGATCTGCAAGGGCAATTAAAGCCAATACCTGACGACGATTTGCAAAATAAACAACCGTCGTACCGGACAACTGTAAGCTGTCCGCCTGCTCCCTTTGTTCTTCCGTCCTTAAAATACCATTCGCTTCCAGCAAACGGTAATTTCCAATCCAATATGTTTCCCCATCGACTGTTCCTTTTACCCCTTGTCCGGTAAGACTTTCAAATGTTCCGGATAAACTGGAACGAATTCCCTTCTCAATTAAATACTTTACCACAGCCTCCGCCAAAGGATGTTCTGACTTACTTTCCAAATGCAACAATACAGGCATCCATTTCCTTTCTTCTGCATCCGGATGCCAAAGAATATCCCTGACCTCCGGTCTCCCTTCTGTAATCGTACCTGTTTTATCTAAAACAATCGCTCTTACACGATAAAGCATTTCCAAACTTTCCGCATCCTTAATTAATATATTATGCTGAGCTCCCTTTCCAATGCCAACCATAATAGCTGTCGGAGTTGCCAATCCCAATGCACAGGGACAAGCAATAACTAAAACAGTTACAGACGTCAGTAAAGCATGCGTAAAAGCCTGTTCCCCTCCTGCAAACATCCATATTCCAAACGTAAGAATAGCAATACCGATTACGACCGGAACAAAAATACCGGCAATTTTATCTACTAACCGTTGTACCGACGCCTTACTCCCTTGAGCTTCCTGTACCATTTTAATAATATGGGCCAGTAAAGTTTCATTCCCAACTTTTTCCGCCATAAAACGGAAACTACCTTTTTGGTTGATCGTACCAGCAAACACCTTACTACCACTTACCTTTTCGGTAGGCACCGGTTCTCCGGTAATCATACTCTCATCCACAAAAGAATGCCCTTCCTGTACCGTGCCATCCACCGGTATCTTATCGCCCGGTTTTACCAATAACAAATCACCTGCCTGTACGATCTTTATCGGAACCTCCGTTTCACTTCCATCCTCTGCCACCCGGATAACGGTCTGAGGTTGTAAACCGATTAACTTACGTATAGCTGTCGACGTATTGGCTTTCGCTCTGCTTTCCATCAGCCGTCCCAATAAAATCAATGCAATAATGACAGCTACCGCCTCATAGTATACATGAGCTTCTATCCCCTGATTCGTCCAATACTGCGGATATAAAGTATTAAACAAACTAAACAAAAAAGCAACCCCTGTACTCACCGCTACCAAAGTATCCATATTAGCATGCCCATGTTTCAGCTGCCTCCATGCATTGACAAAAAAACGACGTCCGAAAATCGTCAATACCGGAAGGGTAAAAACCAACATAATCCAATTCCCATAAGGCATATGCATAAAAAACATCCCGATAATAAAAACCGGTAAAGCCAGCAACAGGGCTCCTACCGTTCTCCTTTTCAATTGTCTGTATTCCGCTTCCTGCCTCTCTTCGATCTCATTTTTCTCTTCTTCAACAATTAAATCATACCCCGCTGCCTGTACCGCCTTCTGTAATTCCAAGGGATTCGTTTCTTCCTCCTGATAAACCACCCAAACAGTCGAAGAAGCAAAATTTACTTTTGCTTCTTTTACTCCTTTCTGTTTTGACAAAGTCATTTCCACATTGGTTGCACAACCCGCACAACTCATCCCAACTACATAAAACGTTTCTTTCTTTTCCCCGCTCTTTGTCATAATTTTTTGTTTATTCGTTCTCTGATTCACAAAATTAAGCAAAACAGAATAAATACCCGCTCTCTTAATCGATTTTTTATTGGATTCCATTCTATAGAAACCGGGAACACATAGATTTAGGGGATAAGCGCCTTTGCAATATCCCCTAAATCCCTGTCTTCCTTCGAAATTTAATCCGGCAGCAGGATCCTAAAAGTTCAACTGTTTAAACGAATCCAATTCTATTTTTCCACGTGGGATTCAATCTCCATAAAAGGCCGGAAAGGCGATTGATTAAAAGTAAAATTCCCATAGGAATCGGTTCCTCCCTGTCCTTTCACTTCCGCTCTTAAAGTATAGACGGCGTCTGGATTATAATGATCCACCTGTAAATGATAAAGGAAAGTTTTTGTCTTATTTGTCCCTCTGAAGGTATCCGCTAATCCCTGATGCTCATCCGTAGAAATAACCTTTCCATTTTCTAACAATTCTACTTTCCGAATATTCATATAATTCTCCCCATGAGTATAGAAGAAACCGGCAATAATCCGGCCGTTCGTATACACCTTAGTACTGACATCCCAAGTCAGGGGTTGGTAGGCTAAAGACAATATTTCAGGATGCCAATGTCCCGTGATATATCCACCGGGACGGTAATAATCTATTTTCAACTGATCCAGCCGTCCGTAATGCTGTTGTAATCTCTGCTCAAATGCTGTAAAATCTTTCTGCTTCCCGGAAGTCCATCCAATTTCAGCTACTGCTAATAAACGAGGGAAATTCTGAACATTCATGTCTTTCACTTCTTGCGGAACAGCCGTCCACATATTAGCCTGTACTCCTAAAAGATATTTCTTCTGTTCCGGCTTTAATCCGTGGGCCGGATCATAATTGTAAATACGCTCTATGGAATTGATATTTCTATAAGCCAGATCCGACATCGTTCCATCGTTACGGTCCGCTTGAGTAATATCAAAATACAGATAATCGGTCGGAGTGGCAACCGTATAAAAACCCCTCTCGGCCGCTTCTACAATAGCTTCCTCTCCTACCCAGGACATAATAGCCGTTTCCCGGGTAAGCCCCTCCGGATTCTCCAAGATATCATTCCAGCCGATCGGTTTTTTCCCTTTCGATTTAATAATCTGGCATACCCGTCCCACAAAATAATTCTGTAAATCCAAACTGTTCTGCATGCCATGCTCTTTTTTAAAAGCCGTAATATGAGGTTCTTTATCCCATACGATATGCCTTACTTCGTCTCCGCCAAAATGAATGTATTCCGCTGGGAAAAGTGCAGCGATCTCTTCGAATACATCGTCCAGAAAACTGTAAACAACTTCTTTCGTAGGATCCAATGTATTGGGTGTAAATTGATTTCCCCAATATCCCCAGGATGCTAAAAACGGAAATACATACTCCGGATAATGTTTATCATTCACCCCTAATTCCGGATAAACCAAAAGAGTAGGCCAACTATGCCCGGGAATATCTATTTCCGGCACAATCGTAATATGTCGCTCAGCAGCATATTCCACCAGTTCTTTGATTTGTTGCTGGGTATAAAAACCGTTTCTTTCTTCCGGCTCCTTGTGTTTTTCAGCAAAACGCGTCGTCAAAGGTGAAGTCAGTTTGGGATATTTCTGAATTTCTATACGCCATCCCTGGTCATCTGTCAAATGGAAATGAAGTACATTCAGCTTATAAAGCGCCATCACGTCCAAATATTTCTTGATTACCTCTACAGAATAAAACGTACGACTGACATCCTGCATATATCCCCTCCAAGAATACTGGGGTTTATCCACAATTTCCGTACAAGCCACTTTCCAAACAACATCTTTTACCACTGCATTTTTCTCTATACTAACTGGCAACAATTGCCGGAAAGTTTGCATGGCATAAAACAACCCCGCCTTATCCAATGCTGTGAACGACACTTTTTCCGGTGCTATCTGTAAGCGGTATCCCTCCCGCCCTAAAGTATCCAATTCAGTACAGATACTTAAACATATCGTATTTTTCTTTTCCGTCACCCCTTCCTTCACCGGTAAGCGATACCCTGTCGACTTCCGTAACAGTTCTGCCAGTTGCAAAGCAACCTGCTTACCTTCCGGAGAAGTATAGATCTCCGTATTTTTCCGGAGATAAAAAAAGCCTTCCCCTGAAGTCTGAATCAAAGGTCGGGGAATAATACCTTTTTCCCCTATATCCTGAGCATTACTAACTGATCCACAAAATATACAACAGATCCACATGAAAACACAAAATAAAACACTTTTCATACCAAAATTATTTTTATCTGATTTATTGAATATCCCTAAGCTATCCCCTTCAAAATCCGAATTTACAAACATAAAGAAAAATAAGCAATGACATTCTTTCCATACAGCATAAATACCTTTATCAAACTTCTCTTTTTCGATTTGTTACAAAAATATTATTTTTCATTCTCACCTACTATTATTCTCACAATTTTGAAGCAAAAACTTAACACCTCTTTCTATTTTTGTAATTAGAAACAAAAATAAAAGAATCGGAATAATAATACTCTTCTCTTATATTTTTACCTAAATTTTGACAACCAACTGAGCATTCTGGATCAGATACCTTTAAAATTACACAGTAGGGCACGTCCCTAATGTGTAATAAAAACTGGGTTTCCTCCATCATCTTATTTTTTATTATTTTCGTATATAATACATTAGATTCAATTTACAGCAATGAACATGGAAACGGAAAAAAGAATTTATACCATAGGCCATTCGACTCATTCCCTGGATTATTTTAAGGAATTGCTTGAAAAGTATGAAATTAATTGTATCGTAGATGTACGTCAATTTGCTGCCAGTACATATAATCCTCAATATAATGAAAGCAATTTAAGGCCTTTTCTGGAAGCTCACCAAATTACTTATATACATATGGGGACAGAATTCGGAGCACGCCCTCAGGATCTATCAATGTTAGATATAGACGGAAAAGTAGACTTCGACAAAATAAAAAAGAGCAAACCCTTTCTTGCCGGTATCGAAAGACTGAAAAAAGGATTACAAAAAGGATATCGAATTGCCCTGATGTGTTCCCAATCAGACCCGTTCGATTGCCATCGCTTTGTTCTAATTGCTTATTATCTTGTCCGGCACGGATTTACAGTGACCCATATTTTAAAAGACAAAACCTGTGTCGATAATTCGTTTTTGGAAAAATTACTTTTGGAAAAATACGAAAAAAAATTACCCAAAGCCGATCTTTTTAATCCTCATATCGGACAAGAAGAGCGCCTGAAAATAGCCTATCGGTTGAAAGAAAAAAGTATCGCTTACAAACCTTTTACACATTAGGGACGTGCCCTAGTGTGTAAAAATACAGAAATAACCCCAAGACGAGAATTAAGTTATTCCGCTGAAGTTAACAACCTATTAAAAATGATTTTCCGGGATATTTCGGTTCTAAAAATTACACATTAGGGCACGTCCCTAATGTGTAATTTATTGAAGGAGGATTTATGTCCGGATTTTTATAAAATAGTTCACCGGAGGGTATTGTTGAACAAAGCTGATATGCGGAATAAAGGAATCCGGGTATATCGCTAATTTTCAGAACTTTTTCCGGATAATTCCGTCATTTCGAAAAGATCGTCAAAACAGAGTTGCAAGACAGCAAATCCTTTTTCTGCAACAGAAAAAGAAGCCGGCACTTGTTTAGCAATCCATGCCCGGTTAGAATCTTTCAAATGGACCTCCCAGCCTCGCCCTTCCCGGTTTTTTAAAGAAAAACTCATCCGGGCAGGATCTCCTTCCTGAAACCGATGCGTACCGGGGGTACATCCTGTTACAAACAACAAAGCATCCACCAGACAATTTTGCATCTCCACTGTCAATATATAATCTTTACTATCTTCTCCTTGTTCATAAAGCTTTTGCATAACTGTGGTAGCTCCCAAAACTCCCAAAGCCAGCCCTGGACAAATATGTCCGTGTAATTGAGCAGATTTCAACAACAATTCTTTTGTCTCATTACTCAAAATGTTGCGGACAATATCGATACGGGGAGAATCGACCCGAATAGCATTGTGAATATTCTCCTGTTCATAAATAGAAGTATCACAACATTTTAAATCCAGAACAGGAGAACCGTTTAAAGCGTCAGCTCCCTCTACATATAATTTGTTTCCCTCTCTTTTTTTCAGTTTTACCGTCGTAATCCCCAAATGATTCGGACGATTCGGCGAACGGGTGGCAAAAACTCCCCTTTCTTCACCAGTGCGGATGGGAGTAGTGAATTGTACACATTCATTTTGATGAAGATAAAACACAAGGTCCAAATACCGGCAAGCTTCCACACTCTCCAAGCCTTCTGCATACTCCGGAAGAATTTCAATTTCCGAAATTTCTTGTTTAATCCGTTCCGGAGTCATAGACTCCATACATTTATTGTGAACATAACCTATTGGGTGTAAGGTAATCATAACAGTTAATATAAGAGTTAACATATTTTACAAATTTTCTGTCTAAAGATTTTTGGGCATAATACAAATATTATCTTTATAACGGACGACTTCCACTTCTATATCATACAAATATTCTATATTAGCAGAAACATATACCGACTGATCGCCAGAAGCAAAAACCATCCCCTGTTTCAGCATCAATGCTTTGTTACAAAACCGAGCTGCCATATTGATATCGTGGATGGTAATAATTACAGTTATCCCTTCTGCCGAGAGTTGCCGTAACAATTTCATCACCTTCATCTGATGGTATATATCCAGATTGGCAATCGGTTCATCCAATAAAAGAATAGAAGGTTGCTGTGCCAAGGCCCGGGCGATAAATACCCGTTGCTGTTGTCCTCCACTCAACGTATTTATCGTACGCATGGCTTCTTCTTCCAACTCCAGCCGGAACAATAATTCTGAAACAAATTCCAAATCATGGGCAGAAGGTTTACCACTAATATAAGGTTTACGTCCTAATAATACCGTATCAAAAACCGTCAGTCCCGTTCTGGCTTCTTCCGTTTGAGGGATATAAGCCATGATTTGCGACAATTTAGCCGGAGAAATAGCAGACAAGGAACGTTCATTAATTTCTATACTCCCTTGATTTATTTTCAATATACGGTTCATACATTTCAGCAAAGTACTCTTACCGGAACCGTTTTGTCCGATAATAGCCAGCATATCTCCCGTATCCACCTCAAAACTAATATCCTTTAAGGCCTGTAGCTCGTTATAGCTAAAAGATATATGATTTACTTTTATTCGCATCTTACTTTCCTGCGGGTTATTAGAAATAAAAATAAAGGAACTCCCAAAAACGACGTCAATATTCCTACTGGTAAAATCACAGGAGAAATGATCGTCCGGGCAACCGTATCACACAAAAGTAAAAACATCCCCCCAAAGACAGCAGAGCCCGTAATCAAAAACTCCTCGTTATCTCCAATACATTTCCTCACAATATGGGGTACGACCAGTCCGACAAAAGCAATCACCCCAAAAAAGGACACAGCAACTGCCGTACACAGAGAGGTAATAACTAAGCCTAAGATACGGGTTTGTTGCGGATTAACCCCCATGCTTTTGGCATAATCATCTCCGGAACACAACACTTTATAATCCCATCGTTTTATAGAGAAATAAAAGAGAGCCGGTATCAATACGATCAACATAAAAAACAGCTTATACCAATCTCCCCGCCCTAAATCCCCAAACGTCCAGAAAACGATAGAGGCCAGCTGAACGTTATCCGCCACATATTGCATAACCGCTATACCTGCTCCAAATAATGAGTTGATAATTACTCCTGAAAGAATAATCGTCTCTACGGAGGCCTGTTTTACTTTTACAATCATCAGAATAATGGCCAAGCCCAACAAACTTCCTAGGAAGGCAGCAACAGTAACTATATAAGGATTCGTGATCATAAACAAATCCGAAGAACGGGCAATACTGCTTCCTGCCCCTAAGAACACAATTCCGAAGGAAGCCCCGAAAGCAGCGGCATTGGAAATCCCCAAAGTATAGGGCGACGCCAGGGGATTCCGAAGTAATATCTGCATAAGGGCTCCGGAAGCAGAAAGAATAATCCCTGTAATCACGGCCGCTAATACCCGTGGCAAACGAATATTCAACAAAATCTGATACTCCAAGGCAGTTCCGTCTCCCCTCAACAAAGCCAGGATTTCCTTCCCTCCAATCCAATGTGAACCAGCCAGTAAAGCTATTCCTCCAATCAGAACCAATAAGAGTAAAATAAAAATAATAAATCGTTTATTACGAGCCCGATAGCGTTTATATTGAATTAAAACCTCATCGTTCATGATTTTCGGTTAATAGATTCTCATAATCCCCCCATTTTGTACGTAATTCCTGACCGATAGGTTGTCCGACAAATTCCACCAAAATCTCATCCGCCTTATCCCTGAGGGAAATATCCTGAAACTGATCGGGGAAAAGGATTTTCCCCGCATACCAGGCATTTATCAGCATCACTTCAAAATTGGTATGGTTATTATTATAAGGCCACAAAGCATAAACCTGCTGATTCCGATAAGCAGCCAATAGTTGATTCAGTTTTTCCCGGTTTTTAAAATCTTCGTTTACCAAAGGCCAGCCGGAACGATCTATAAATATCACTTCCGGATCCCAATCGACCAATTGTTCCCAATCGATATAAGTACCGGTAATCGGCGATACATAAGCCGAATCAATAGCAGAAGCCACATTATCTACTCCTAAAAAACCGAAAGCTGCATAATACGGGTCGGTTGAAGTGATCCCTTTCAGGCCTTTATAAGCAATTCCTCCTACGTATACCCGTTTATTTTCCCCTTTGTGTTGCGTTCTTTGTTGTAGTTCGGCAATCTGATTTTCCGTATAGCGAATGAGGGAATCCACTCTTCCTTCTGTATGCAATACTTCTCCGATCCGTCGAAGGGATGCATAAAATATGGGCCGTTTCGCACCCAGATCACCGTACTCCAATGCTACGACAGGAATACCGGTGCGTCGTTGTAAATCGTCGGCATCACCAGCTGTCGTTGAAGACATAAAAATCACATCCGGCTGAACGGCCATAATTAATTCTGCATCCCCTCCCATCTGCGGACCGATAAGGGGTTTTTTCCCTAATTCCGGATGAGCCAGAAGATGGGTAAAAACATTTTCACGAGTTTCCTGTTCTTCTACACCGCAGATAAAAGGAACACCTCCGGCATAAGTGACTAAGCGAATGGCAGAAGCCCGGATACAAACAGCCCGGTTTACTGTATCCGGAAGAGCCACTTCTCTTCCCAAGGCATCTGTCACCTTACGGGTAGGAACGGAATTTTTTCCCGACTTTGCCTGACAGGCAAAAACGAGTAATAAAAGAAAAATAGCATAAAACTTACTCATTTTGATAGATGGATTGCTAATTTAACATTCATCAGTCTGCCCGCTGACATATACTCTTTTGTATTCATATGGCGGTTATCAAAAACATTGATAATTTCTCCTCCGACATACAAGCGGCGTTCAAAAAACCACTTGGAAAGCTGGACATCCCAAGTCGAAAATCCGGCAATAGAAGACTCATTATCTTCTGTCGTATATTGTTTCGTTTTATAACGTCCCCGTATGGTTGCATCCACAACACCACCTGTCCACATGACGCTGCCTTTCACCTGGTGTTTTGGAGCATAAGTCAGTATTTTATCATTTAGTTCCGGACGTTCGTCAAATTCTTTCACTTTCGATTCATTATAGGAATAATTTACATTGACAGCCAAACCGAAAGAAGCATTATAATTCAAATCGGCTTCTATACCTTTTACGTGTACTTTGGAAATATTCTGGCGCTGGTAAATATCCTGTTTTCCCCACAGCTTTTCTCCCGTAGCCACATAATACAGAAAATCCTTTCCTTCAGCATAATAAAACGAAGGCGCCAATGACAAATTCCTGAAAATATAAAACGTCCCCCCAACCTCATAATTATTCAATGTTTCCGGTCCTAAATCGGGATTGGCAATCTTAGGTCCGATCCACATCCAGCCCGAGCGGCACAAATCGTCCAGAATAGAAGCTCTGAATCCCTGTGAATAAGAAACATAAGCAGAAACCCGCTTACTGGGATTAAACCGCAAGGCCAAGCGGGGAGAAAGATGTTCCCAACGATTATCTTTTAAATCCCCGTTATAGGTATTAAAATCGGACACAGCATCCCCCTTCGCTTCAAACCATCCCTTGTGAAAAAAAGCATTATCATACCGGACAGCGAGTTGTAACCAGAATTTTTCCCGTAAAAAAGAAAATTCTTCCTGCGCAAATACGGCCACAAAAGTCATCGTCCCCCGGTTCAGCACTTTATCCGGAGAGGTCACATAATGATCTCCTCCGTCCACACTTCCCTCTTTATATTCGGCACCTATACTGAAATGATTCCGTTTCCCTGTCAATCCGAAATTCAGAATCCCGCCCCAATCATCCCGGTGTGACTTTACGTCAAATCGCTGATAAACTTCTTTTTTTATCCTTTCGTCTATTCTAAAATAATCCTGCCGTTGAAAATAGAGAGCCAGACTATAATGAAACGCTCTTTTTTCTCCGTAAAATCTTCCTTGTATCCGGTTGTGATCAAAATGCCGGTATTCTCCGTCCGGAGCTTGTATTTTTTCTCCTTCACCCCGTTTGTCCCGGAACAAATCGCAAGCGAAATCGATATTGAACAAAGAGTCCGGGCTATACAAAATTTTACCATAAACGCCCCCTTCTTTCATAAAGCGGGGTACACTATAATCCGGCACGGTACGTAAACTATCGGGTATGTTGTTAAAGCCGTCACTTCTGTTATAATATCCGGAAAGAAAAACCGAAAATTTATCACTGAGCTTACTGGAAATTCCCAGACTGGCCAGCCAGGTATTTAAAGAACCATAAGAAGCCGAAGCATTTATGGAAAAGGGTTGCCGGGCTTTTTTACTGATAATATTAATCACCCCGCCCATTGCATTATTACCATACAAAGAAGAACCCGGTCCTTTAAAAACTTCTATCCGCTGAACATTATCCATGTGAATGCTGTTCCAATTGACCGATCCTTCGTCGGAAGTATTGATAGGCACTCCGTCGAACAATACTAAGGTACGGCCCTGTTCGTCTCCGGACAACCCACGTATACTCACATTCGTATGCATATCCACAATTCCGTTGGAACGAGTGGTATTTACCCCTGAAATCATAGAAAGAATGTCGTCAATGCTCTGAACCGGACTGTTTTGTAAAACCCGGGGGGTAATAATATCAATACGTCCGGGACTCTGGCTCATATGGCGTGCCGACCGTGATCCCGTCACGACGACTTCCTCCAGCCTCAGTGTAGTATCTATATCCCGGCGTTGAGCATAAACGGTCAGAAGAAAAAGTAAAAAAAGAAAGACCAAAAGAAATTTTTTATTCATAACCATTCATTTAAATTTCTTAACTCATACGGTATCTTATTTAAAAAGTTCAAAATCCAAAATAAAATTTCTTAAAATATTTTCGTCCGTTCCCTTAACCTTTCCCGGCCCAGATTCGGAGAATTACACCTCCGAAGGAAATCCAATTTAATATAATTGGCATTTTTTTATCTATAATATTTAATTAATGAAACAAGTTGTACACTTCGTCGTATAGAAATATTGAAATAATAAAATCTGATTATAAACAATCAGAAATTTTTCTTTTACTAACTAAAAACAGGAAAATATGCACTTAACTCCAAAAGAAATTGACAAGCTTATGCTTTTGTCTCTGGGTGCCATTGCTGAGCGACGCAAAGCAAAAGGTCTGAAATTAAATTATCCCGAAGCAGTAGCTTATATTAGTTCCGCAGCTCTGGAAGGAGCACGTGAAGGAAAAACCTTGGAAGAAGTTATGACTGATTCCACTAAAGTTTTGACCAAAGACGATGTGATGGAAGGTGTAGCAGAAATGATTTCTCTGATACAAGTAGAGGCCGTTTTTACGGATGGAAGTCGTCTGGTCAGTATCCACCAACCTATTAAATAAAGAGCACTATGGAAGACAACAAAAACACACAAGCACCGGCTCAAGAGCCGATTACACCAGGATTCACTCCTCAACAACATGTTCCCGTCGGAGGAGAGATTCTGTCAGACAGTCCGATCACCTATAATGAAAACAGATATACAGCGAAACTCGTCGTACACAATACCGGCGACCGTCCTATTCAAATCGGTTCTCATTTTCATTTTTTTGAAGTAAACCGTTATCTGGAATTCGATCGTGCAGCAGCTTACGGATGTCATTTAAATATCCCGGCCACTACAGCTATCCGCTTCGAACCCGGAGACGAAAAAGAAGTCGAAGTCGTAGCCTACGCCGGCAAACGATGCGTCATGGGATTCAACGGCCTGGTACAAGGCTATACCGGAGGTGAAGATGCTCCGACTTATTTCCCGGAACGTATCCGTGCGATAGCAAGAGCAAAAAAACTGGGTTTTAAAGATATCAATGAATCACAGGCAGAAGCCGACTTCCAAAATAAACAAAAAAAGTAAATCATTATGGCAACAATATCAAGACAACAATATAATGACCTTTACGGACCAACCGTCGGAGACAAAATCCGTTTGGGAGACACCCAATTGTACGTAGAGGTGGAAAAAGATCTTTGTGTATACGGAGACGAAATCATGTACGGAGGAGGAAAAACGCTCCGGGACGGTATGGGTTTAGCGAATACAACTACTTCAGAAGGAGGTACCTTGGATTTAGTCATCACCAACGTAACTATTCTGGATCCTAAATTGGGGGTAATCAAAGCCGACGTCGGTATAAAGAATGGGAAAATTGCCGGAATCGGAAAAGCCGGGAACCCCAATACAATGCAAGGAGTTTCTCCGGAATTGGTCACCGGAGCTGCCACAGACGCTATTTCCGGAGAACATCTGATTCTGACGGCTGCTGCTATCGACGGGCACGTTCACATGATCGCTCCTCAACAAGCTTATGCCTGTTTAAGCAATGGGGTAACGACCCTTATTGGTGGTGGTGTCGGACCGACTGACGGCTCTAATGGAACCACCATTACTGCCGGTCCCTGGAATCTCAAACGCATGTTGCAAGCCATTGAAGGTCTTCCTGTAAATTACGGCTTTTTAGGCAAAGGAAACTGTTCCGTAGCCAGACCTCTTTACGAACAGGTTATGGCCGGGGCATGTGGATTTAAGATACACGAAGACTGGGGAAGTACGCCTGCAGCCATCCGTGCCACCATGAAAATGGCCGATGAATGGGATGTACAGGTAGCTATTCATACCGATACCTTGAATGAAGGCGGATTCGTAGAAGATTCTATAGCCGCAATCGACGGAAGAACCATTCACACTTATCATACAGAAGGTGCCGGCGGAGGGCATGCTCCCGACTTACTGAAAGTAGCCTCTTTAGCCAACGTACTGCCTTCATCCACCAATCCGACCTTGCCGTTCGGTATCAATTCCCAGGCAGAATTGTTCGACATGATTATGGTATGCCACAACCTGAATCCGAAGATTCCTTCTGATGTTTCCTTTGCAGAAAGCCGGGTACGCCCGGAAACACAGGCGGCAGAGAACGTATTGCACGATCTGGGTGTCATTTCCATGATCTCTTCCGACTCTCAGGCGATGGGACGTGTGGGTGAAAACTTTATGCGGGCTTTCCAAATGGCCGACTATATGAAACAGGTAAGAGGCAAACTGGAAGAAGATTCACCCGATAACGATAACTTCCGGGTGCTCCGTTATCTGGCCAAACTGACCATCAATCCTGCCCTTACCTACGGCTTCTCCGATCTGCTGGGATCTGTAGAAAAAGGGAAAATGGCCGACCTCGTGTTGTGGGAACCACAATTCTTCGGTACCAAACCGAAACTAGTTCTCAAAGGCGGTATAATCAACTGGGCCAATATGGGTGACCCGAACGCTTCTTTGCCGACCCCACAGCCCGTTTACTACCGGCCGATGTACGGAAGTTTCGGAAAAGCCTTACCAAACACCTGTGTATCTTTCGTTTCCCGTGCTGCACACGATCTGGGAATAAAAGAAAAATACGGTCTGGAAAGAATCGTTTATCCGGTACACGGCTGCCGCCAAATCGGAAAACATCATATGGTACTGAACGGAAATACGCCGAAAATCGACGTGAATCCGGAAACTTTCGAAGTCTTGGTAGACGGAAAGAGCGCTTATGTACCCACTGCTAAGAAATTTGCCTTAGCACAATTATATTGGTTCAGTTAACACTTGAACGCAAAGAGCCTGAAGCCGTTGAAGACTGATTCAACCGGACCTTCAGGCTCTTTTAAACAAAAATTCTCTCCCTCATTACCTCTCAATCTAAAACTACCTCTATGAAAATATTCTCTGAAATTATCGGTAATTTGTTTACAGACAAAACCTGGGCTGATCAACTGAAAAAAAGCGAAATCGAATACCTCAATTTAGACCAGTGGACTGCCCAAAAAAGCCGTTTTATCGCCCGGGACGAAAAAGGTACAGAATATGCTGTTGCCCTTAAACGTCACTCACAAGTCGAAAACGGTGATATACTGGAATATAATGCAGACCATAACACCGCTCTCGTGATCCGGATCGAATTAAAACCCGTATTTGCTACGGTCTCCAAGAAATCGCTCAGAAAGAACCGGCAGAAATAATTCGCTTTTGTGTTGAACTGGGACACGCCATTGGTAACCAACACTGGCCAGCCATTGTGAAAGATACGAAATTATACGTTCCCCTGACGGTAGATAAAAAAGTAATGATGAGCGTTATGGATACCCATCGCTTTGAAGATATCACTTACGAATTCCAACCCGGCCAGGAAGTCATCCCGTTTTTGGCCCCTCACGAAATCCGTAAACTTTTCGGTGGAAGTTCTCAGGAAATCAGTCACATCCATCATCATCATCCTTCAAACAACGAACCCGGAATTCACCAGCACACAGATCATTTCAATTAAAACACATACCGAAAAACTACAATTATGATCGATGAAATCACCAGGATGATGCGGTTTCTTGAATTTTCGGATTCCGCTTTTCCTGTAGGGACATTTTCTTTTTCCAATGGCTTGGAATCAGCTGCTTTTGAAGGCATAGTATACGATGCTACAACATTGGAACAGTATACATACACAGCTTTACAACAGACGATATACAGTGACGCGATTGCTGCCCTGATCGGTTTCCGGGCGGCCGCTAAAAGAGATTATCCGTTGATCCGTAAAGCCGATCAGCAAATCATACTCTGCAAAATGAATGCAGAAGCCAGATTAATGCTGACACGTATGGGGAAAAAAATGGCCGAAATCAGTAGCCAGATTACTTACGATCCTTTGATGGAAAAATGGCTGGCAGATATTCGTCAACAACTTACCCCCGGTACTTATCCCATAGCACAAGCTATCTTTTTCCAGCAAAACGGACTGGGAGAAAAAGAACTTTTTGCTACTATTGCCTACGGGATCATCAACATGATTCTGAATGCTGCCCTGCGTTGTATCAAAGTTTCTCATTACGAAACCCAGCATATTCTCTACCGATTGTGTTCAACCGCTCACGTAGATTACGAAACGATAAAAGACATGACATTCGACGATATGAGAGTCTTTGCTCCCGAAATGGATATTCTGGCAGCTATACATGAAAAAGGGAAAATGAGAATGTTTATGAATTAACAGACCTTATCTCTAACTTACAATTTAAAATTAAAAATAACGGATCTGAAAAGATCCACAATATAAAAACGATATGAGTAACACATGCAGAATCGGCGTCGGCGGACCGGTAGGTTCGGGTAAAACGGCTCTTATAGAAGCGATAACCCCTTATTTTCTAAAATTAGGTTTGAAAGTATTGATCATCACGAATGATATTGTGACCACAGAAGATGCCAAGCACGTCCGCAAGATGTTGAAAGGTTATCTGGCAGAAGACCGCATTATCGGGGTCGAAACAGGAGCCTGTCCGCATACGGCCGTACGGGAAGACCCTTCTATGAATATTGCCGCTGTTGAAGAAATGGAAGCCAAATTTCCAGACAGTGATGTCGTCTTAATTGAATCAGGGGGAGATAATCTGACTCTGACTTTCAGTCCGGCTCTGGTTGACTTTTTTATTTATGTGATAGATGTAGCGGCAGGCGATAAAATTCCGCGTAAAGATGGACCGGGTATCTCCTATTCCGACATATTGGTTATTAACAAAACGGATCTGGCTCCATACGTACATGCAGATTTGGAAGTCATGCGACGCGACTCCGAAGTCATGCGCCCGGGAAAACCTTTTATCTTTACCAATTGCATGACCGGTGAAGGGATAAAAGAACTGGTGAGTCTGATCCGCGATATGGCCCTTTTCGACCGTATCTCCCAAAAAGAAGTAGAACAAATCTACCAGTAAAGCTCTGATAAAAAAAAGAAAAACATCATACCGGAAATAACCGATAATTGTAATTTGCAACTCACAGATTTATGATAACAGATTTTACACAATGCAGAGAAGTACATCCTTATTTAGCAGAGCCCCAAGCCATGCGTGTAGGGGCTCCGGGGAAATGCGGATTACTGGATCTGGTATTTGAGCTTACCCGCGAAGGTAAATCGATTATGCGCCAATGGACCCGGCACGCTCCTTTAATCGTACAACAGGAGCTCTATTTCGACGAAGCAATGCCGGAAATGCCCTGTGTATATATTTTGTCCTCCGGAGGACCTAATATTGACGGAGACCGCTATGAAAATAAGTTTACCTTGAAAAAAGGTGCCTTTGCCCATATTTCAACGGGAGCAGCGACCAAAATAGCCGAAATGGCCTATAATTTTTCCGGACTAAAGCAAAATTTTATTCTGGAAGAAAAGGCTTATCTGGAATACATTCCGGAACCGACTATTCCCTGCCGGAACAGTCGGTATATTACCGATACGGTTATTGAGATCGCTCCCTCGGCGACTCTCTTTTATTCGGAAATCTACAACGGAGGACGCAAATATTACAAAGAAGGGGAATTGTTCGAATACGATCTCTTATCCATCTGTACCCGGGCACAACGTCCGGACGGGCAACCTCTCTTCCGCGAAAAACTGGTTGCCACTCCGAAGGAAAATTCGGTGCGTCCTATCGGCATGATGCACAACTACGATGTATTCGCCAATGTCATCGTACTCACGCCCGAAAAAGACGCAGCAGAAATATATGACAAAACTCAGGCTTTTATCAACCGGGACAAACGTATAGCTGCCGGCATCAGTTATTTGCCTAATCAATGCGGACTTCTATTTAAAGTTTTGGGGGAAGAAAGTCAACCCGTCAAAAGAATCGTCCGCGAATTTGGTTCTATTGTCCGTATGCAGATCAAGGGAAAACCTTTGCCAAAAGAATTTGTATGGCGGTAAAAGAACCGGAAGTTCTGAAAAACAAAAACGAGATCCTTTTTATATCGGAAAGATCTACACATTGTAAACAACACGAGTTTAAATGACTTTATATACGCTATAAACTGATAATTTATGGAAACAACAACTACACCGAAACTACCGGCTGTTTTTTCACCCGGTTTTTTCAAATTGTATTTTAAGGGAATCGGGCAGGTAATGTTCCAAGGGAATATCTGGACCGGCATATTTTTCCTTGCGGGGATTTTTTACGGAGCCTACGAAGCCCACATGCCTGCCGTAGCTTGGGGAGCCGTAGTCGGCACATTTATGTCGACCCTTACCGGTTATTTACTGAAATATCCGGCAGAAAAAGGATTGGATGGCCTCTGGGGATTCAACGGTATTCTCGTCGGATGCGCCCTCCCTACCTTTATCGGAAATGTACCTTTAATGTGGCTGGCTATCGTGATTTTTTCTTCCATGACGACCTGGGTAATGGTGGGTCTGAATCATTTGTTAGCCCCCTATAAGGTAAGTTCATTTACTTTCCCTTTTGTACTCACCACCTGGTTTGTCCTATTGGCTGCACGGATCATGCACGGATTACCGGACTCAGGCCTGGGAGCACCTGAATTACCGGGCAATTTTTCTACCGCATTTGATACCAGTTTTAAAAGCTTGGTTATCTATTGGTTAAGAGGTATCAGTCAAGTATTTCTAATCAATTCATGGGTAACGGGTGTATTTTTCCTCGTCGGTCTGTTTATCAGCAGCCGCTGGGCAGCGATCTGGGCAGCGATCGGTTCGGCATTGGCACTGTGTATCGCGATTCTCTATCAATGCAACGGAGGCGATATTGCGAACGGACTGTTCGGGTTCAGCCCGGTATTGACCGCTATCGCCCTAGGCACTACGTTTTACCATGTCAATTGGCGGACAGCCATCTGGGCCCTATTGGGTATTTTCGCCACCGTATTTATTCAAGCAGGAATGGATACTTTTTTTGCCCCTGTCGGAATACCCACATTGACTGGTCCGTTCTGTGTCGCTACCTGGCTATTCCTGTGGCCACATTTGAATCTGGATAAAAAAATATTACAACAGGGATAAAATGTGTTAGAAATCCTCTTAGGTCGGTCGATAGAAGGAAATATTATTTTTTTGAATTCCCTGAGGAATCAGTTGAATATCCGAACATTTAAACGAACCAAATGTACTCCAATTTATGTATAACATGGATACCATGCCCCTGCGTAAGGGGCATATCTGGATATTAATCATTGCTTCCGCCGGACAGTTTTTCGGAGGAGTATTGGCTATATTGGTGGGTGTCATCGCGCCGCTTATCACGATTACCCATCACCCCGAGCTCTCTTCGTGGCTCCAGGGCTTTATTTTTTCAGCCGGATTGATCGGCATTATGCTCGGGTCGCTATTATTCGGGCGACTGAGTGATAAATACGGTTATCTCTTTTTCTTTCGCCTTTCTCCTTTACTTATTGTCGGCTCTTCCCTATGGCTCTGTTTCAATCCTTCTCTTGTCACTCTGCCCATCAACCTGTTGATCATAGGGCTAGCTATCGGTGGCGACTACGCTCTCGATCCCTCTTACGTATCAGAGATTATGCCTCAAAAATGGCGAAGGACGATGTTAGGCATTTCCAAGGCCTCTTCAGGCGTCGGCAATATTCTGATGATACTGGTGGCATGGTTTGTCCTGAAAAATTCCGCAGATCCGGCAATCTGGAACCGTCTTTTTCTTTTTCTTACTTTTTTCGCAGCACTCGCATTTTCCGGTCGGCTTTGGTTCGTTGAAAGTCCGGAATGGCTCGCTCTGCACGGCAAAGTCCAGGAAGCCGAAAAAAATATCAAACATTTTTTGGGTAAAGATGTCTATATCGGCGAATTAGCCAATAAAAAAGACCAGACAACCCGTCCCCAAGCCTCTGCCAAAGACCTGTTTGCCCGCGGCAATATCAAACGCATCCTACTCAGCGGTATCCCTTGGGGATGTGAAGGAATGGGAGTATACGGAATCGGAATATTTACCCCTATCCTGTTGCTGACCTTAGGATTGGTCCCCAGTGGCGAAAATCCGTTCGATAAGGTAGTGGAATCCTTTCGTTTTACACTGTATATCAATCTTTTTGTTATGTTGGGTTTCCTTTTAGGACTCACAGTCGTCCGGCGGATCAGCATTATTCATACTCAATCTACAGGTTTTTTTATCTGTGCTGCCGGACTTATTATTACTTTATTAGGATATCTTTACCACGCTTCCCTAGGCATTACCCTGGGAGGATTCCTGTTGTTCGAACTGGCCCTCAACGCCGGTCCTCATTTATCCACTTTTGAGCTCCCAAGCCGTATCTACAGCCTTCAGGAGCGGGCAAGCGGAGAAGGAATCGCCTCAGCTCTGGGAAAATTAGGGGCTATTATCGCCACTTTCATCATTCCTCCCCTGTTAAAATTGGGAGGAGGCCAACTGGTATTGATCGTCGCAATCGCCATACTATTGACCGGAGGAATCATCACGCTGATAGTGGGACCCAAAGTCATAAAAAAAACGCAGGATAAAAAAATGCTAAGCGAAACCGTAAAGAAATAAAAAAATAATTGTCGAACTCTAAAAGAATATATTATGTTTAAAGCTATGTTAATCGCAGGAGCAGGTGGTTTTATCGGAACCTGTCTCCGGTATTTGGTGGGTAAGCTGGCCCATTATATGTTTACTTCTCCTTTTCCATGGGGTACTTTCGCCGTCAATATTATCGGCAGTTTTGTAATAGGTATTTTCTTTGGAATGGCTGAAAAAACTCACCTGATTTCCGCCAATATGAACGTATTTCTGATCACCGGCTTTTGCGGAGGTTTTACCACCTTCTCTTCTTTCGCCGACGATATGTTTTTGCTGATGCAAAATAAACATTGGGGATATTTTTCCACTTATCTGATTTTAAGTATTGTACTGGGTATTCTGCTGGTATGGCTCGGACGCAGCCTGATTAAAGCTGCTTGAAAAAGATTCACACGCTGCTGATTGACAGAACCGGCATTCCGGATGATTATGTCTTTCTTCCATCCGGAGGTTCTTCAGTCAGCGAGCCCTCAGTAGAATTCCGACCGCCTCCGAAATACTATTGCTCCCAAGCGTCTTCAGTTTTTCAGGAGATTACTATTTTTTCTATCGGTTGTTCTTTTTGCCGGTCCAAAGGATAAGACTGGTATTTAACCTTACTGAAATCGATATCCTTCATATCCAAGCACCGAATGGTATTATTATAGGCTGTTTTATAATACACTTTCCGGTTAGTCAAATCCACGACCGAAGTCCACTGAGTGGCACTGGGTATATCCGGCGCTTTCCCCAGCGGATGCTCAATTCCGATCGGAATATCGAAATTATTTAAGATATGGAAAGCCTGCAAGACTGTTTCCTCTGCCGTATGAAGACGGGGGGCAGTCGCTTTGTAAAAAGCAGCCCGTACAAAACGGGAGGGCGGGGTAACGTCCCCCGGCATACCTAAAAATCCCGATCCTGCTCCGAAAGCGTTCAACTTTACACCAGCCAACTGCTGGGGAGGAGCTCCTCCCGGGAAAAGGTTGACATAATTATTCAGATTCGTCAAATGCCAGGGAAAACCAGGCGAATTCGTCAAAACCCCGATTTCGTTATCGTAAAAATAAGGTTTTCCATCTATTATTTCCAACACGACTTGTTCACCCGTCGCATCTCCGATACGCCAATGTACTGTCGAAGTAACTCCCGGTTCATCCAGACCGATAATCCGGACTTTTCCCACAGCAGCTTTCACTTCTGCTACGGTGGCAAAACGAGATAACATCCAGGTCACGAGCTGTAAATCGCTTATCGTCTTCTCCCGTTGTGCGGAATCATAGGCCTCATAACTTCCGTAACGGGGAAAATAAAACAAACCAGCCGATAAACCGGCTTCATTCAATCCTTCAGCGATAAACTCCTTCTGCACAATAGCCAGTCCTATTATCCCGTAACGGGTTTCAAATACCATCCCCTTTTCGCCTGCCGGAGTATAGGAAACCTGTTTTTCCCCTCTGGGGATAATGACATATTCACTCGGAAGCATTCCTTCTCCCCACTCAATGGTTCGAGCTTGTATATAAGCCCCGTCTTTCGATTGAAAAGAAATTCCGGTACAAGCTCTTGACAAACTAAAAGCACCGAAAAGGAAAATGATTAAACAAAAACCGCTCTTCTTCATAACAATAGAATAAATTAGCTGAATCGTTAACTTTTATACGACAGATGGATCTAAAAGTTAACGATTCAGCTCTGTATCCCCTCTTCCCTCCAGGGGTCGGTCTTATACGCTTTTAAAACCGACTGCTTCAAGAAATAATTTCAAATATTTCATGCCGGTCCCAATCCTGCCAATATTGAATAGCGAGTTTCCGGACATACTGCCAATTTTCTTCCGTCCCTGCTCCGTATAAGGCTATTCCCTTTTTCAGGTCCTCCTGCACCTGACGGGCATATTCGGGTTTCAAGCGAAGCGTAACACTCCGTCCCTTAAATGCAAAAGTGGCCTCCGGACGAACCTCCTCGTCCGACGCGATATGGATTAAACCATGCCCCACTGTCCCCCCCGTACTGACCTGAAGGCCATCGTTCAGACAACTTACCGGAGGTTTACTTCCGGCATAACTGGTTACTACGATATCGTCCACTCCTACGTTGAAATACTCCCGGGCCCGTATCCCCATCTTTACCCCTAAAGTGGCATAGATCCCCAAATGTCCATGCAATTCATTCGTCAATACAGCCGCTCTCCATTCACTGGCTCCGTAACGGTTAATCGTCCGTGCAATGATCGGCATCAGATCCCGGATGTAATATTCTTCAGCTACGGGAAAATGATAAAATATTTTTCCTTCCACATTCTCCTTTCCTTTGAACACAGCCAGCAATTGTTCTTCTATGGGACGTATCTGCTGCTTCGTATCCACATAATACCAATCGATCGTCGGAGAAAGTGAATCTACGGTAAAAAGCTGAGGAGCGAAATGAGACAATACCGTCAGCTCATCCCATACCTTTAAATGTTCATCTTTCACAGCAGAAACCAAAGGCGGGGTCACATGAGCCGTGACGACCTTCTGGGCATAAGGAGAAGTCTGCAACTGTCCCAATTCCATCAGGTAAAACATACTGACCGGTACAGAATCTTCCTCTTTCGCAGAAACCAATTGCATTTTTATTCCGCTCGCCATCACTTTCTGGGCGGAAAGGGTATCTATCCTATAATTCGTATCCCCCATAGGCTGTGCTCCGCTATTGTACCAGATGATCTTATCGATTTTCTCCGCCAACCCGGGTTTTGCTTCCAATAAATCCGCCACATTGGTCAAAGGCCCCAAGCAAACAAACGTTATTTTTTGGGGTTCCCGTCCCATGGTTTCTACCAGCAAATCCGTAGCAGACTTTTCGGGCCCGTCTTTCTGCAAGGTATCCCCCCAATAAATCTGTTCCGACATTTCCCGCCAATCCGGAATCGAAGCTCCCACTTCCCGCCCGGCTGCCACCGGAATCCCCTGATGGTAAAGACTGTTCAAAAGCGCCTTTACTTTTCGTTCTCCTTGCCGGGGAGTCAAAGCTCCTTCGGAAGTGGTAATGCCCAGGATCTCCACATCCCTATTACCCAACAACATACAAAGTGTCCGAAAATCATCGGCAGCACAATCCGTATCTATAATAAGATATACACGCGGTTTTCCGGAATGAGCCGCAGCCCCCCAGGCGAAAAACAAAGCGATTCCCAACAACAGAATTTTAATTTTTGACATACACAATCGGTTTATATTTTTATTTTTCTTACTCTTCAGAAAAGCAAACTAACGGTTGATTGACAAATGCAGACCTCCGAAAAAAATAGCTCCCGGCATCGGATAACCATCTATAATCTGATATTTTTCACGGGTCAGATTCTCACCTTTTGCAAAAATAGTAAGCATTTTCCAGGGTTTAAAAGAAACTTTAGCACTCAGCAATCCATAATCCTCCTGCTTTGTTTCTTTACCTGTCGTCAGATAAAGTCCGTTGATATATTGATAACCGACGTTCAACTGCCATCTTTTCGTGTGAAAATTCACATTTGCATAGAGTTGCCGTTCCGGTGCATTCAGTACAGGTATCTTCATATATAACCAGGAATAATTTCCTCCGATATCCAGTTTTGAACACAAGGCCGCCCGAAAAGCCACTTCCACCCCTTTATTCTTAAAACTTCCGGTATTGACATTTTTCGGATTTCCGTCAATAATCTGCGTTTGTATCAGATTATCTCCGTCGGCAATAAAACCGGAAACCTCTACATTCATTTTCTTTTTGAAAAAGGTATGCTCCAATACGACTTCGTAATTCGTCACTTCTTCAGGCTTTAAATCCGGATTAGCCGGTGCCCACATAAACATTTCCCGAATTGTCGGATTCCGGAAACCCTTTGAAAAGCTCGATTTAATTACAAAATTTTCCGTCGGACGAAGGGCCAATCCCAGCTGAGGAATCCATTTATTTCCGAAAGCTTCATTGTGCTCCAATCTCACCCCGGCATTCAAAGTAAGCACATCTTTAAACAAATTCTGCTGCAGAATGGCATATCCCCCTAAATCGTAAGCAGAAGTATCGACCATCACCTTATCAGGCGTTTCTGTCAGAAAATGATTCCAGGCTTTTCCGCCATACGATTTATAATCAAATCCCAAAGTAAGCATATTCCCCTTCCACATTCTCACGATCTGATAAAAAAGGATACCGTAATTGTAATCCCGGGAATGATAACGGTAATTCAAGGGTTTTTCTCCCGTTTTATATCCATCGTTAATTTCATGATATCCCCAATTATAGAAAAAAGATAAGGCTCCATCGCTATGTTTGAAATTATTCGCCACTGTAAAGGAAGTTACTCCCCGAAGTACATCTACTGTATTGTCAAATAGAGGAGCTGTTATCTGTCCGGGATTTTCTGCCCTAAAATCTGCAATACTCACATCGGCACGCAAACTAAAATGCTTCGACAATTCACACCCGATATTCGCAAATCCATTGGTAATATGAAAAGCCGAGTTCTCCCGATCCCCTGCTGTCCGGTCGTGATTTACCGATACATAACCATTTACTCTGCCTTTACGGCCTCCGACATTAGCCATATACTTCTGAGTATTATAACTTCCTCCCATAGCCCTGGCATTTAAGGAAAACCCCTCCCGGTTTTGTTTGCGGGTAATAATATTGATTACTCCACCCATGGCATTTGTACCGTAGAGAATGGAAGCCGGACCGCGTACGACTTCCACCCGCTCCACATCCGATGCGACATAAGCATCCGGCAGAGGATGTCCCATCAATCCCATAAATTGCGGATGCCCGTCAATTAAAACCAGCATTTGGGTATTGGGAGAACCTCCTATCCCCCGAATGGAAATGCCACCGGCAGCGCCACTGGCAACCCCAAAACCGGTAATTCCCCTTTCCGAAACAAACAATCCGGGAACCCGTTCCGAAAGTACGGGTAATAAAGCAGATTCGCTACTGTTTTCGATCTCACTTCTTCCAACCACCGTAATATTCATAGGGACATTATTCCGGTTGACCAAAGTCCGGTTACCCGTCACCACTACTTCATCCAGTACATTATGACGTACGATTGTATCCTTCTCCTGCCCGTATGCCACAAACAAATTCATAAAACAAATCAAGAAAAGGAAGGTCAAAAAATTAGTCACTGATTGTTTCATATTTTCTATTTATTTCAATTATTATTTTCAATTCTCCTCTGATACGGGAGGAATACCATAATGTTTTTAATTTGTATAAATATTTTTTCTAATTTTAATACTTTCCGTTCGTTTCGAATCCGTTGTTAGGAAATCGAATTTCCTTTTACTTTACCTTAGACAAAAAATAACTGAATTTCCAATAAATCCAAAATTCTTTGCAAAATACCTCCCGTAAATTACTTAAAAACGGCCGGAAAAAGTCTTTGTCCAGAGTATGCCATTTTATAAGATAATAGCTATATCCGGAACATTCCGGTAAAAGATAAAACAGGAACTTAAAAAAACATGCAAAAATAACACAGAATTGCAGATATATTATTACTTTTGCATTGTAAACAACGTAAGTTCATTTTGATCTTTCTCTTCTTTGTATTATTTCTTACGGCATTTGCCCGGTTTTTAATCGCTGAAATTAAGTCTTCTAAACTTCCTTGTTTCGTTCTTGTGAACGTCTTTTCGTATCTCTGTATACCAAAAGGCAAATGTTAAATTTTCAATGTCGCAAATTATGAAATCATTTTTTATCGGTAGATATGAAATAAAACTTCCTATCATACAAGGAGGTATGGGTGTAGGTGTTTCTTTATCGGGTCTGGCTTCAGCAGTTGCAAATGAAGGCGGGCTTGGCGTAATTTCCGCAGCCGGCATAGGCTTGCTTTATCCGAATATGCAGGGTTCTTATCTGCAAAAATGCATTTACGGGCTTCAGGAAGAACTTCGGAAAGCCAGAGAAAAAACAAAAGGAGTAATTGGGGTCAACATCATGGTAGCCCTTTCCAACTTTTCAGACATGGTACGCACAGCCATTGCCGAAAAAGCCGATGTAATATTCGCCGGAGCCGGTTTGCCCCTCGACTTACCTTCTTACCGGACAGCTGATTGCAGTACCATGCTTGTCCCCATTGTCTCTTCCGCCCGGGCAGCCCAATTGATCTGTACAAAATGGCAGACTCATTACAATTACCTGCCGGATGCCTTTGTCGTAGAAGGCCCCAAAGCCGGTGGACACCTGGGATTTAAAGCCAACCAGATCGGAGACGAACAGTACGCATTGGAGCATCTCGTACCGGAAATCGTAGCCGTAGCTGAAACTTACAAAGATACCAAAACGATTCCGGTTATTGCAGCCGGAGGAATTTCGACAGGAAAAGACATTGCCCGCTTCCTGCAATTGGGGGCAGCCGCCGCTCAAATGGGATCTATTTTTGTGCCGACAAACGAATGCGATGCATCTGAAAATTTCAAAAAAGTATACCTCAAGTCCGAACAAAAAGATATCCGTATTATCCAGAGCCCGGTCGGAATGCCGGGACGTGCTTTCGACGGAGAATTTATTCAGAACGTAGCGGAAGGAAAAGAAAAACCGCGTACTTGTGCCTTTCATTGCATTAAAACCTGCGACTATACCAAAAGCCCTTATTGTATCATCGAAGCGCTCTACAATGCCGCCAGGGGAAATATGAAAAAAGGATATGCCTTCGCCGGAGCCAACGCCTATCTGGCAAATAAAATCCGAAGTGTAAAAGAAGTGATCGATCAGCTAAAAAACGATCTTCTCTTTGCACAACCTGCTTTATAAAAAGCAGTAACTTTATTAAAAACGAAAAAATTTATGACATTTAAAGAATTAAATATCGCTGATTCCCTATTGAAAGCAATCAGCGAAAAAGGTTATCATTGCCCAACTCCCATTCAAATACAAGGAATTCCCGTAGCGCTTTCCGGAAAGGATATACTGGGAATCGCCCAGACAGGCACGGGAAAGACTGCAGCATTTGCTATCCCTATCTTGCAGCATTTATCCCAAAATAACGCTTCTTTCTCCGTATCGCAGGATACTCAGGAGAAGAAAAGCTTTTCCAGACAGGAAAACAATCCGGGAAAAAAATACCGGAAACGGGAGATCCAAGCCCTAATCCTGACTCCTACCCGAGAATTAGCCTTACAAATCGGAGATTCCTTTACTGATTACGGAAAATACACCGGCTTGCGTCATTGCGTCATCTTCGGCGGAATAAAACAGCTCGTACAAACGACAGCACTCCGCCGGGGAGTGGATATTCTGGTAGCCACCCCAGGGCGTCTGCTCGACTTGATGAATCAAGGTTTTGTAGACCTCAGTTCATTGAAACATTTCGTCCTGGACGAAGCCGACCGTATGCTCGATATGGGATTTATCAACGATATTAAACGCATTCTTCTCAAACTGCCTGCACAACACCAGACGCTTCTTTTTTCCGCTACAATGCCCCAAAGCATTGCTGCTCTTTCCGCCAGTATTTTGAAAAAACCGGTTCGCGTAGAAGTCAGCCCGGTCTCTTCTCCTGTAGATACGGTGGAGCAATGTATATACTTTGTAGAGAAAATGAAAAAGAAAAACCTGCTCGTACAACTACTTGGGCAGGATATAAAAAAGTCAGTACTCGTCTTTTCCCGTACAAAACACGGTGCCGACAACATTGCCCGTTCTCTGAGCAAAGAAGGCATACGGACGGAATCCATACATGGAAACAAATCGCAAGGCCAGCGCCAACGCGCTTTAGATGCCTTTAAATCCGGAAAAGTAAAGGTGATGGTTGCCACCGATATCGCTGCCAGAGGAATTGATATCGACCGACTGGAGATGGTCATCAACTACGATCTTCCTGATACTGCCGAAACATACGTACACCGTATCGGACGAACCGGACGCGCCGGAAACACCGGAACAGCTCTCACCTTTTGCTCTCCCGACGAAAAAGTCATGGTGAAAGAAATTCAGAAACTGACAGGCAAAAAACTTCGTCCAGTCTGCATCCCCGCCTAAGGCCCGGGAGCAGAACAGTAAGGACTTCCTATAAAAACAAAAAGATCTCCAACAGAGTAAAACTTTACCTTGTTGGAGATCAGTGTTTCTCTCCGTAACAGAGGAGCGCCCTACGGATTAGCAAAACCCAAGTCCGCCCATAAATTTAAAAATATAAGAGACTTGAAATCCAGTCTCTCCTATTATTTGCCTCGGCCTTTTTTACACTTCATATCCTTCTTTCGTTTTTCTGGTACCGAAAAATCCGGCCCAACAACAAAGAATTGCGGCCACTAACAAGCCAAAGAAAGAAATCAAAGCGGAGCGTGCTGCTGCGTTAGATGCTTTTTCTGCTTCTACCAAAGCTTTATGTTTTATCTCCTGCCACTCTTGTTTTGCCTTTTCCAAGGTTTCTTCCAAATTATTAATTTGTTCTTTCGCTTTGTCAGTAGCGGTTTCAATCATATTCATATATTGATCGACAGCTTTGTCTGCCTCTGCTTTCGATAAATTGGTATTATTAGCAATAGCCCTGCTTACATCATTCCGATCGATATTCTTTGTGATCGTATTGGCCCTTGTTTTCAGCCGATTGGTAAACCCGTTGATCAGGTCGTCTGCACGGTCCGGATTGGCCGCAACTTGTTTAACAGTTCTCTTTAAATCTCCTTTCACCGCTTTCAACTGATTCCCCAGATAATCCGGATTCAGTTCTTTTATACCACTCTTTTGAAGAGCCCTGCGTACATCTTTCCGGATACTATCTCCTTTGATATTTGTATCAATATCGATATCCCCGAATAAATCTTTAGCCTCTCCGGCAAGATTCGAAATACCTTTTCCTGCCATTGACCCCACATCAGAAAGTACACTTCCGGCTACAGACGATACAGAACCCAATACATTGGCGGTAACTTTCACCGCTCCTACAGCTAAAAATAAGGCCATCAGAACAGCCACAATCGAGGTGACAGCCCAAACGACCAAACCGTGAATCACTCCATCCGCCCCGGCCAGCTTACCCGCCACAAAACCTCCGATAATAAAACTAACAATCATCGAAATCACCGTCCCAATTCCCACAGTCGCTCCAATCCCGGCAGTAGGATCATCCGACAAGGGATCAAACTGGAATAAACCTATACTCGTAACCAGCATAGAAATTAAAACAGAGATCGCCAAAACAGTCACTACCCCGGCAAAAATACTTCCCCAGGAAACTCTTTTCCTCACCCGGGTTAAATTTACTTGTTCCATAATTTTATGTATTAAATTAATAAACATTTTACTTCTACTAAGAAACGCTTCTGCCCGAAAAATGTTTAGTACTTATCCCGTTAATTTCTGATACGATATATGAAAAGTAAATAATCCCCCAGAGGGACGGACCTTTTTGGTTACCCCCCGGGACGTAGGTTACTCGTTTTGACTGACAACGTCCATTTCGAGAGATCAACCTCTCTGAATACACAAAAATCGCTCCTACATAAATACGATATGTCGCTGAAGCATAGACATCACTTTGTTGCGAAGCTGGCCGGCATTGATCGGTTTTGCCATATAATCATCAAAACCATTTTCTTTTGCTTTCTGCTCATCGGAAGCATAGGCAAAGGCCGTCACTGCAATAATAGGTATGCGGGAAGACAATTTCCGGATTTCACGGGTAGCTTCATACCCATCCATTTCAGGCATATTGATGTCCATCAGGATCAACTGAGGGGCATGTTTCTGGAATAACTCCACAGCTTCCCGTCCGTTCCAGGCATGCAAAAGATGATAATCCTTTTTCAAAATAGACTCTATCAACTTATAATTACTGGCATTATCTTCAGCCACTAAAATCGTCAGTGTTTTCTTCTCCACTCGAAGCGGCTCGATTTTCTCTTCCTGCTGCATTTTTCCTGTAGGAGCTATATAGGGAAGAGTAAACCAGAAATTCGATCCTTCTCCCGATTTTGATTCTACCCCGATTCTTCCCCCCATATGCTGAACCAACATTTGGCAAATCGAAAGCCCAAGTCCCGTACCTTGAGCAAAATTGTTTAGTTTTACGAAACGGCCAAAGATACTTTTCTGTTTCTCCTCCGGAATTCCACAACCCGTATCTATAACATAAAAATAAAGTTCACGAGTTTCCAGAAGTTCATAACCGAAACGAATACTTCCTCTATCGGTAAATTTAATAGCATTCGTCACTAAATTGATAATTAATTGTGATAAACGGTTCCGATCCGTATGAATACAACATTCCGACGAACCGGCTTCAAAAGTAAGTACAACGTCTTTCCCGGGATCCAATTTCAGCCGGAGCGAATTTTCCAGCTCTTCCATCAATTTATTCAATTCAAAATCCGTATAGATAAACTCCATCGTTCCGGCCTCAATCTTCGATAAATCCAAGATATCCCCGATCAGCTGCAATAATAAGGCATTGTTATTTTCAATAATACTCACATATTCCTGTTTTTCTTTCTCCTCTTCGGTAGCGGCCAGAATTTCAGAAAAACCGACAATAGCATTCAAGGGTGTACGAATTTCATGACTCATATTGGCTAAAAAAGCCGATTTTAAACGATTTGATTCCTCGGCCTGATCTTTGGCCGACAACAGTTCGTCCTCGATTCTTTTGCGCTCTGTAATAATCAAAGAAGATCCCACCAAAGTCAAAGGACGCCCTTGTTCATCCCGGGTCTCCACTCCAGCCTGGGCCTCCACCCAATCTATCTGCCGATGCCTACCGACACAATTCACCACCCGGTATTCCTCCTTCACCTTGGTCGTACGCCCTTCAATCAGATCTGCGTAGGCTCGTCTTACTTTTTCCAAATCTTCCGGGAAGATTTTCGCAAAATACTGAGTGTCCGGTACGGAAAGTTGTTCTTCTTTTATCCCCTTATCCTCCCCACTCAATTCAATAGGTTTATTCACATCACAAAGGATCTGATGAGCCCGTAAATCCCATTTCCAAGGGACGATATTGGCAACCTCCAATGCCATTGACAACTTCCGGTTGGTGGAACTCAGTTGCATTTGCGCCCGATGTAATTCTGTACTATCCACACAAAAAACATCCACAAAACGTCCGTCCTCACTAGCATTTATCACAACATCGTAAAATGTATTGATATGCTTGTAATAGTAAGAAAAAGTGACAGAACGTTTCTCCCGCACAGCAATGTTCATAAAATGCAGAAATTCAGGCATTGATTCCGGAAATTTTTCACTACCCAATTTACCGACAATTTCTTCCCGCTTTATAAACTTATTTTCAAAATAACGGTTTACATCCACAAATTTTGTCTCCACAATTTGCCCATCCTCATCTTTGATCAATTCTTCAAACATATACAAAATAGGCATATTATTGATCAAATCCTCATATCTGGCATTTGCCTGTAATTCCCGCTGCTGAATGGTTCTTATTTTTCCCAGCACCCGAAGGCGGTGATATTGGAAAATAAGTAATAAAATCACCAACAGAAAAATAAAACCGATAACGGCATATTTATATTCCTCCCAGAAGGTAGGCGGCATACTATAAAATATCGTATTCTGGGGACATAAGTCAGGATTCAGCTTCCATTGCAAAAGCGATTGATAATTAAAAACCGGGGCTCCATCCGAAACATAAGCAAAAGGTATTTCCCGGGCCGGACGACCGTCGATAATCTTCTGAATGGTTTTCAATAAGCGATCTGTATAATTTTGCTTATCGTAAATATATCCCCCGACAATCCCTCCTTCTTCTTCGATCCCTACATTTTTAAATGAAAACAAAGGCACTGAAGAAGTAGCGATGATTCGGTGACTATTGGCTAATAATACGGTGTTATCAGCAAACACTTTTTTTCGGAACCAGGAGGAAAACAACACTCCAGTTTTACTTATATCAACTCGATTCAAAATAGAAAAGAGACTGTCGATACTGATCTCTCCTGCCGAAAGAAAACGATAATTTAACTCCGGATATTTCTTGGCGATTAATCGCGACAAATCGTAATCGTTCTGTTGACAAATATAAGTTTCATCGCCGATATAGAATACATCCTTCATTCCAGGGATCAATTGTTTCATCAGATGCAGATTTTCTTCCATATACACCTGAATCGGCAGCAGGGTTAAATTATATTTTTCCTGCCAAGTACTCAGCGGAATTCTTTCCTCCGGACTCAGAGCATGCCCCAACAATACAGTGTCTTTGGAACCTGTATAATCGCGTTCCCCACACAATATCATCGGAACATCCGGCCATTTCTGATGTAAGTCCTCACACAATATGTACGTTTCCGTTCCCAGCAATACGATTAACTTCGGCCGTCGTTCAGTAAAATCCCGGAACATATTTTCCTCAAAAGCCATCAACTCCTGTCTGTTATTCAACATCAGCATATTCATGTGCTCCGTATAGACCCCTATTTCTTTATTTTGTGAAGCCATGTGGACAATGGGATAAATCAGGCTGTTACTCCAAGGTGTTGACTCTGTGTAAGCATTGATAATCAGGATATGCCCTATATTTTCCTTCGTACTCCCGTTGGCAAAAGTATGCACGCAAATCAACAGGCAGGCAATTTGCATTACCGCCCTTCTTATATTTTTCATATAAACTTTAAATTTTCAACTTATCTAGCATAGAACGTCGTAAAGGTAAAGCGAAATAGTAAGACAGACAAATAAAACAAGAATATAATCACCCTTCCAAGCGGTATTCTTAAAGCGTTTTATCCGTGATACAGTGAAAAAATATACAAAAAATCAAAACTTTATCCGCTGGAATACTCCTTACTCTCCGCCAATTGCCTGTCGAGAAGTAGTGGATTTTATAGCAATATTTGAAATAATCCATTCCGCCCGTTCCTTCGCAGGCAGACAGGGAACAATAATTGGCCGATAGCCATATTCCTCATACACTTCCTTCATCACACGATAAGTATCCCTAGCCTCCCGAAGGTCCTGTTTCCTTTCTGAATCTTTCGTATAAATTTCTTCCCAAGGAGGGAAGATAAAAACTTTTTTGTTATATCTATACTCTTTTACAGCTTCATTCAAGTTCTCTGGATAGGAAAGATGAATTAAACGACAGTAGCCTAAAGTATCCGGTATTCCACGATCAAAGAAACAGGGCTTATTTATATGCGCAAATTCTTCAAAATCAAAAACAGAGTGAAGTAACATCAGACGTGCATATCGGGCTGTATTACTCCACGGAAGAGCATCTCCGCCAGTTTTTAGTTGTTTTTGTATAATATCTCTTCCTACTTCTCTGACCGTCAAATAACCCAGATCAGACAAAATATTCAATACGGTGGATTTTCCGCTTCCCGGTCCTCCGGTAAAAATATAAAAATTCGAATTGTCCATTTTTAATCCTTTCAATACTTTTTTGCCGTTTAAATATACATTATTTTCCGCTCCTGTCAGCCCCATTACCCCCAATTTAAGGTCACAATTGCGGACACTTTTCCTCTCTGCCCACATCCATAAGATCTTTCCTCCATACATAATTTCCCCGCCGGGCCATGAACAGATCTGACTGACAAAGTTGAAAAATCACTTCCTAGATCCTTTCTCCATAAATATCAGGAAACAGAACTGCCGAGAAAAAAACAAAACCAATGTCCCTAAAAACACCGTCCGGCTTGAAAATATACCGGACTTTTTCTATCTTTAAACCGCTTATTTATGAATATCGAAGAATTCAGAGAATATTGCCTTGCTGTCAAAGGTGCCGAAGAATGCATGCCATTTGACAATCAGACTTTAGTATATAAGGTCATGGGTAAAATGTTTACCTATGTTTCCTTGCAGCCTAAAGACGGACGTTTTTGTGCCAATATGAAATGCGCTCCCGAAAAATCAATAGAATTGATGGAACAATACAGAGACATTTTCTTCGGCTACTATTCCGATAAAAAATACTGGATCACAGTTCATCTGGAAGGCGATGTCCCCAATGCCCTTATCCAAGAACTGATTCGCCACTCGGTAGAGCAAGTCATTCAAAAACTGCCGAAAAGTAAGCAGGCCCTCTATAACTCCATGATTTAAACTTTTCCAAACAAATTGTAATTTGTGGAACAGGCCTCTATTTATCCATTATCCCTTATATTTATGCTTCCTAACCCGGAACGCTAATCAGTCCCCCAAGTTTGAACGGCCGGAAGGCCATCCCTCCGGAAGGCAGCTCCATTTCAATCCACTATTTTACAGAAAGTAATTCCAGCAGTTGTCCTTTTTTCACAGGTTTGGCCAAAAACGCACTACAACCAGCATCTACAGCACTGACCCGGTCTGAATCGAAAGCATTGGCCGTGAGTGCAATAATGGGAATATGACGATCAAACTCCCGGATCTTCCGTGTTGCTTCCAAACCTCCCATAATAGGCATTTTCAAGTCCATCAGGACAAAATCAAACTTCCCGTAGCGGACCTTCTCGACAGCTTCCACCCCATTGGATACCCGGATAATATCGTAATCTTTGAGAATATGTTTTACTAAAGAATAGTTACTATCATTGTCTTCAGCAACCAAAATTTTTATTTCTTTTTTATCGGTAATAGGCTGAACGGATTGTCCGGATATGGGGGTATCGGCAGGTTGCACTAATCTCTGTATATTCACTTCGCAAGGAACCCATGCCCAAAATGTTGAGCCTCTACCGATTTCAGAGTTAAATCCGATTTCCCCACCTGCAGCCTCAACAATTGCTTTCGAGATAGCCAATCCAAGTCCCGTACCTTGTACAAAATCATCCAGTTTCTGAAAGCGACCGAACACTCTGTCCTTCAGTTCCTCCCGTATACCAGCACCCGTATCTTCAACATAAATCCGTACTCCTCCCTTTTCTACGGTATATCCTATTTTTATATATCCGGATTTAGTGTATTTTACAGCATTGGTAACAAAATTCATCCATACTTGTCTGAGACGGTTACGATCCAGAAGAATCCAACAATCCTGCTGGGAATTGTCCAGCCGGAGTTCCACTTCCGGATTAGTAATCTTAGGCAACATCATAGAATATAACTCATTACATACTTGTGTCAGGTTGAACCTTTCGCGTTTACGTTCAAGGATACCTGATTCTATTTTAGAAAGATCTAGAATATCATTAATTAATTGCAGCAGCAATTCATTGTTCGACTCGATAATTTGCCAATATTCTGTTTTTTCAGCCGGATCGTCACAATCCACCAACAATTCGGAAAACCCAACAATAGCATTCAGAGGAGTACGTATTTCATGGCTCATGTTGGCCAGGAAAGCAGATTTGAGACGGTCGGAAAGCTCAGCTTTCTCCTTCAGCTCTTTTAACTCCTGGGCCATTTTTTCCCATTTTGTATTGTTGAATGCAATACCGGTATAGCGGGTTACCTTTCCCTTTTTATCCCAATCAGACGGGACACCGGTAACGATCAAGGTCTGCCATTCCGAATCCCACTTTGTTCTGGAACGGTATTGAAAGCTGAACTCTTTGCAACTTCCCTCGAACATACAAGCAAAATAACTTCTGACACGTTCTGTGTCGTCCGGATGAGTGACCTTCAAATAATCTTCAGGGGAAACTGCTTTTTCAGATTGATAGTCGTTCACCGGATCATTGAAAGCCCTGAACTGCTTGGATTCAATATCGAAATCCCAATACGACATCCCCACCGTTTTAAATGTCAGCTCCATTTTATAATTCCGTTCCTTCAGCTCTTCATTCAAATGATGAAGGCTGGAAATATTTTGCCGGAATCCGGTGTATTGTATCACTTCTCCACATTCATCGTATTCGAAAGGAACACCCGTAACATTACAATACTGCCATGAAGTATCATATTTTGTTTGTAAGCGGCAAGAGAAATTTATGTTGATTTTTTTACCTGATAACATGGATTGTATAGCATCGTTAACAGAAGACCTGTCTTCGGGATGAATCACCTCCAGATATTCATCGATACTAACCAGCTTATCGGAAACATAATCATTCACCGGATCGTTATAAGATTCAATCTTCCGAGAACGGACATGAAAATCCCAATGGACAATATCGCTGACTTTCATCGCCAGCTCACGCTTCGCCAACAGATCACGAGTCTTCTTGGTCATTTGTATCTTTTCAGTCACATCCAGTTGAGTTCCTACAATCTGTAATTTTCCCAGATGTTCGGAAGAAAGACGCATCCTGCTTTCATAATGACGATATTCCTGTTCTTGTTTATTAAACGCACGTATGGTAATAAATCCCTGTTGAATCTCTTTATTGATCAATCTGGTAAAAAGCTCTACCAACAAAACATGGTCCTGCGGATGTATAAACTCCTGCAACTCCTCCAATGTCATACCGTCTTGGACGATAGCCTCCCCATGCAGGGAACCGAATACTTGCTTCGACACATCATATACCCAGGAAGACATATTGGCAGCCTCCATAGCCATTTCCAGGTTTTTCTTATTCTCCTCGGTACGGTATTCCACCTCCTTCGTACTGGTTACATCATTGGCAATCAGTATATGTCCGACAATAGCTCCTTTTTTATTCCGGATAGAGATGACTTTAACCTCGTAAATCATGGTATCCTGATGATTACTCGAAAAATATGCATCGGCATTGATCCGGTCAAAATCGTATTCAAATTCCAGGACAATGTCTTCTCCCGATTTTATTCTCTTGCGAAGTGTATCGTCCACATAAGGACTGTTGAAAAGATTGACCTTACCGACCACCGAACTCTTGTCGGCGACACCATACATACGCAAGGCATAATCATTTATGCTTCGCAAAATACCCTCCGCATCATAGATTTCGACCCCCATCGGCAGCCGGGCGTATATATTCTCTGTAAACAAGATTTGTTCGTATAATAATTCCGACATTTCTTTCTCGAAGCACATCTTGTCTTCTCCAGTTGTCTGTATTTCTGAATATTTCATTTTGTATTTTTTAGCACCTATCCGTTACCGTAGAATATGAATAGAACGTCTGTATTCCGACGGAGAAAGTCCTGTATTTTTACGAAAAAAACGACTCAAGGAAGACTGGTTGGCAAATCCAGTCAACCGGGCCACATCCTTTATGTCAAAATTTGCATTCCGAAGTAAAGTTTTAATACCGACGACAACGGTGTCGGCAATCAACTCCCGGGCCGATTGTCCATTTACCTCCTGTATGACTTTTGTCAGATAAAGCGGGGAAATACACAATTTATCGGCATAAAACTTAAGCTCCCGGTTGGTTTTGTGATGTTCAAAAACAAACATAGCAAATTTAAAAGCAATATTTTCTTTATTGGAATTCAGAAAAGAATGCTTACTGTTTTTGGTAGTCTTCTGAAAATGCACATAAAAATCCCAATAATAAATCCGAAGGAGATGTAAAATAGTTTCTCTCCGGAAAAAGGGATCTTCATTGTTATCCCGGAAATCGAGCACACGACAAAACCCAAGAAACCGTTCGGCTTCACTTTCATTCAGGTGTACCTGGAAAAACTTACGCATGTAAAAGAAAAAATCCGGCGTGATTTTTCCTAACCCACTCATAATATCCAAAAACATCGTCTTACTAACTTTAAAGTAAGTCATGGAAAAATCCTCACTGATGTCGTGTACGGAAACCAATTGCAATGGCAAAATCGTAATCAGATCGTTGGGTAAAATCTGGCGACGGACAGAAAATACGTCTATAACAGCCGTCCCACCTGTGCAAATACCGCTAAAGCCTTCCTCCAAATAAGCTTCATGTTCTCCCACAGGAAGAGCGGAAATATCGGTGTATATATGGAAATTATCACTCATCTTAACGAATTACCAAAATAAATAACGAACAAAAATAGAGGATTCGGATTTTATTATAACCTTTACTATAGATATTGAACGCAAATGACAAGTTTTGGTTTTCAATTTGCAGAATTTAAGATTCTCTCCTAGCTGCCGGTAAAGAAAATAAGGCATTCAAATTATTTGCCCCGGGAAGCCTGAAACGAACTGAAATAAATCAGGATGATCATGAAGTTGGACAGAACATTCATTTTTTATATTTTTACTCCCTATATCTCATAAAGTTAATCCGGTAAACATATCGTCAATAGAAAAGGATGAATTCCCGTATTATACCAATCACCCAAAGAAAGAAGCAGTATTTAGACCTGCTCCTGCTTGCGGATGAACAAGAATCTATGATCGACCGTTATCTGGAACGTGGAGAAATGTTTGCGCTGGAAGACAACGGATTAAAGGCCATTTGCGTCGTAACCGACGAAGGAAACGGAATTTGCGAACTGAAAAATATCGCTGTCATTCCCCCAGCCCAAAGAAAAGGATACGGTAAAAGACTGATCCATTATCTGATGAATTATTATTCAGGAAAATATATCGAAATGATTGTTGGCACAGGCGATGTTCCCTCTACCACCGAATTTTATAAAAGTTGTGGCTTTGCGTATTCCCACCGCATCGTGAATTTTTTTACCAATAACTATGACCATCCCATCATAGAAGAGGGCATATTGCTGAAAGATATGATCTATCTGAAACGCCATCTCCGGTAATCCCCAAGCGGGAGTAATGGGGTAGACATACTGAAAGCTGGTAAATAGTATACTGCCATTCTACATCCCTCTCCCCTATTTTCCTCCGATCCAATAAACCCCGTTTGCAACAGCTTCTCTCATTGAAATCCCATCAGCCCCTGAGAATCCATGCCGGGACCAGCCCCAGTACACCGATCACACCGGATATCCCCAAGGCAATAGGCCAAGTCTCCTTATAATAGATGCTAGCCCCATCGACCCAAGCCAGTCCAAGCCAGCAAATAAGAGTGGTCAACAAAAAAGAAACCAGATAATAAGACCAGCCGTTGGGATATAACCGCACAGCTAGTCCGTGAAAAGAACCCACATAAAGAGCCAGGAACGGAACGGCCAAAAGATAATTAATGCCCCCTAGCCAGCCACCCGGCTTATACAGTTGTTCATAGAGACAATACAACGGGAAAGGCAATACTACGAAGCTCTCAATCAGATAAAATAATAGTGTTTTCGGCATAAAGACACTCTTTTATAAACAGAATAACTTGAGACTTAAGAATTCATTTTCCACAATCCCTTTTTTCAACTATCGCAATTTGGGAAAATTATTTTAAAAATCCTCTTCTATCGGGAATTAAATTTCGGATAATATTCTCTGCTAGAGGTAGGTCTTTCTTTCGATCTTTTCGGACCGTTTTAGAAAATTACCCGCTAAACCGCCTCATCGGAACTGTTCCTGATTCAGCATAAAATATTTCCCCCGCCTGCGGATCAATTCTTCGTGTGTACCCCGCTCTACGATCTGCCCGTGTTCCATCACGAGAATCATATCGGCATTTCGGATGGTGGAAAGCCGGTGGGCAATGATCAGACTGGTACGTCCTTGCATCAGCTGGTCCAGTCCTTTTTGAATCAGGATTTCGCTTCGGGTATCGATATTACTGGTCGCCTCATCGAGGAGCAGGATAGCCGGGTCAGCAACAGCAGCCCGGGCAATATTCAGCAATTGCCGTTGTCCCTGACTCAAGTTGGCTCCGTCGTTTTCGAGCAAGGTGTCGTAGGCATGCGGCAAACGCTTGATAAATGAATGAGCCGCCGTCAGCTTTGCTGCCGCTATTACTTCTTCATCGGTAGCTTCCAGGCGTCCGAACCGGATATTTTCACGCACGGTATCTGTAAACAAATGAGTATCCTGCAGTACGATAGCCATAGACTTACGCAGGCTATCCCGTCGGATCGCACAGATATCCCACCCGTCTATCCGGATTACACCCGAACGAATATCGAAAAAACGGGGTAACATATTCAGAATAGTCGTTTTACCGGCTCCCGTAGCCCCTACCAGAGCAATTTTCCGACCCGCCTGAGCCTGAAAAGAAATCCCTTTTAGAATCATTTTCTCTGGCCGATAACCGAACCACACATCCTGCATCTCCACTCTCCCCTTCACCTCTTTCAGCTCCACTGCTTCCGGTAAATCCGCCGTTTCCGGAGCCTCGTCAATCACTTCAAAAATTCGTTCTGCTCCCGCTAACGCCGCTTGTATACTGTTGTACAGACTTGCCAACTCATTGATAGGGCGGCCAAATTGACGCGAATATTGGAGAAAAGCCGCCAATCCCCCTACGTCGAAGCCCCGGAAGATCACCAGCAAAGCCCCGACAATCGTAATCAAAACATAATTCAATGTACTGAGATTCTGCATGACAGGCATCATCAAGCCCGAATAAAATTGTGCTTTCAACGATTTGATCTTTAAATCCTGATTCAAACCGTCAAAATCCTCTTCCGCCTTCTGCTCATGCCCGAATACTTTAACCACTTTCTGTCCGCTGATCATCTCTTCGATATATCCATTGGTACTCCCCAATGATTCCTGTTGGCCCTTAAAATATTTCCGGCTTTTCCGGACAATTCCCCGGGCACTCCAGAACATCAGCGGAACAGTTACCAGCATGACCAAAGTCAATACCGGACTAATTACCAACATCAGACAAAATATACCCACTACCGTCAAAGCGCTCGATAGCATATCCGATAAACTATCGGTCAACGCATCACTGATCCGGTCCATATCGTTCGTATACCGGCTCATCAGGTCACCGTGCTGATGCGCATCGAAATATTTTACCGGTAAATGTTCCATCTTCCAAAATAAGTCCGCCCGCATCCTGGCCACCGTTTGCTGTCCGATTTTATTCAATAACCGATATTCCACATAGACAGCAACAACTCCCGTCAGGTATATACCGATAAGCACCCCCAACATTTTTCCCAAACCGGCAAAATCCCCGGGAATAATGTATCGATTGACAATGGGACGAAGCAAATAAGATCCCCCCAGATTGGCAGCAATACTGACCACAAGCAGAATTCCGATAAGGACAAGCAACATCCGGTCGCACACCAGATAAGAGGTCAACCGAAATAAAGTCTGTCTTCCGGCCTTAGGTTTAGCTTGATATTTCAAATGGTCTCCATGTGCCATTGCTAATCCAATATTTGCTGTGAACTATAAATCTCCTGATATACCCTGGAATTTTTCAGTAATTCTTCCGGTGTACCCATTGTCTCCACTTCCCCGTCCTCCAGGACAATTACCCGATCCGCCGATTGCATCGTATTAATTCGCTGTGTAATAATCAATACCGTTGTATCCTGTAACACCCGACTCAGTTCTTTCCGGATCCGGAGTTCCGTCTCTGAATCCACAGCACTCGTACTGTCGTCCAGAATTAATATTTTCGGTTTCCGCAACAAAGCCCGGGCTATGCAAACCCGTTGTTTCTGTCCCCCGGACAAATTAACTCCCCCGCGGCCCAGTAACGTATTATACCCCTCTTTTAAAGTTATAATAAAATCATGTACTTGGGCTACCCGGCAAGCCTCCTCCACCTCCTCCAAAGAAGCATCCGGTTTTCCCCATTTCAGGTTTTCCAGAATCGTCCCGGTAAACAACTCATTTTTCTGCAATACCATACCGATACGGGCATGTAGTTCGCGTAAATTATACGCTTTTACCGGAATTCCGTCGATTCGGATTTCTCCCCCACTAACGTCATACAAACGCGGGATTAACTGCACCATAGAACTCTTCGCCGATCCGGTTGCACCGACAACAGCGACGGTTTCAGCCGGAAAAATATGAAAGCTAACATTTTTCAATACATCGTTTTCCCCATCCCCATACCGAAAGCTTACTTTTTCAAATCTGATTTCCCCCCGTTCTATTTTATTCCGGTCCATCAATCCTTCGGTTGTATTCTGCAAAGACGGAATGGTGTCCAACACCTCTCTGATTCGCCGCGAAGAAGCCGAAGCCCGGGCTGTAGCCATGATAAACATCGACAACAACATCAAAGACATCAGGACCTGTGCCAGGTAATTTACAAATGAAATTAACTCCCCGATCTGTAACTTTCCCCCGATCACTTTATACCCTCCTACCCACAATATCGCAATCACTGATAGATTCATCACCAATTGCATCACAGGAAAAATCGCCACAATAATATTAGAAGCCCGGATAACCATATCCCTCAATTCCTCACTGCTCCGGACAAATTTACGTGTTTCAAAATCCTCCCGGACAAACGACTTCACCACCCGGATATTGATTAAATTCTCACGCACCACCCCATTCAACTGGTCGATCTTCTGCTGCACCTTTAAAAAATAAGGAAATCCTTTCTTCAGAATCACGAAAACAGCAATCCCCAGAACCGGAATAGCAGTCACTAGTACCAAAGCCAGCTGTGCATTGATCCGGACCACAAAGAAAATAGACATCCCCAGCATAAAAGGCGACCGCAGCATCATCCGCATGGACATCAGCACCACCTGCTGTATCCGGGCAATATCATTGGTCAAACGGGTAATCAGGGAAGAAGTACCAAACCGATCCAAATCAAAAAAAGACAACTGCTGAATCTTTCCGAACAAAGCTGCCCGCAAATCGGTACCGAACCCAATAGAAGTACGCGAAGCCACCCAAACATTCACCACACTGAAAGCCAGACCAAGCAACGAAATCAGTACCATATAGGTCCCCTTCTCCGTAATCAGGCCTAGATCGCGTTTCATCACCCCCTGATCGATAATATCGGCCATATACATAGGCTGTACCGTCTCGCTCCATACGGTCACCAAAACCAGTAAAGGGCAGACTGCCAGACTCAGTTTATACCTGCGCAGTATATTCCAATATTTACGCATATCCTCCAATTAATAACTCATCAGCACGAAGGCCGTATATCCTCCTCCGCTAAATCCATAAAAACTGTAACGAATATACAGAAATATTTGTTCTTATCCTCAACCCATCCTTTATAATCTCTTTCTGATCTTTTCCTGTAGCCACTATTTTTCAGCAGACAAAATTTTACCTGACCCGGCAATATTTTCTCCGTCCACCTTATTTTCCGACAAAATATAGTTAACTTTACCTATCCTTTAAACCCCAATAAATATGAACATAGAGGAATTCAGAAACTACTGCCTATCCTTCAAGGGAGTCCGGGAAAAAATGCCCTTCCTTCATGTACCGGATAAATATAGCCGGGAAATCTTGTGTTTTTATGTATGCGATAAATGGTTCTGCTTTGTAAATATTGAAGTATTTGATTTCTGCTGTATCAAATGTTCCCCCAGTGAATCGGAAGAACTGCAGGATAATTATGCAGGCGTCAAGCCGGGCTGGCACATGAACAAAAAACACTGGATCAGTGTTTATTTCAATCAGGACATTACAGACCAGCAAATCAAGGCACTTGTAAAGAAATCTTACGAACTTGTCGTAAAAACCCTTACCCGCAATGAACAGCAAATGTTATGACATACGAGTAATAAAGCATTCAGCTCATACCTCCTGAATAAAAACATTATACACCCCTCTCTCCATAATCCCTTTCCCCCTATTTACATTTTTGTAACAATAGCCAAAACCGGCACCCTGATTCCAGATCCCAGGTTTATTCCACCTTCCCCTTGAAACGGCATTTTTTCGCTCCGCCTAAGACCGTCTCAGTGGTTTCCACGCTTATATTTTTATCCGGCAACAATTGCCCAAGCACATACAATATGCTTTGTCTGGAGCATTCACAATGTGACACATCCTTTTTTTCCCCCCGCATAATACTTCGGGACAAACACATTGGGGATAACCGATCTCCTATACATGTCCCTCCTCGATTATTTCTGCAAAAAAAATTCTGTATTCCCGTACCGTTTATATGGTTCTTCTAAACTGCAGCCACATTCTTCAAACTGTCTTATCATTTCCAGTAATACCGTATTCTTGACACAATTTACAGCCTTCGTTCTATAATCCATTTTTTCTCCCATTCATACTCTAATTTCATTTCCAATTTATCCATCCGCCATCTTCGTATAAATGTACAAGGAAAAAGAATTTCCTATAAATTCCAAAATAAATCCGTCCAATTCCTTCCAGACAGAACCAACGATTGGATGGAAGGTTGCATATTCGTCTTATTAGTAAAGAGTTATTCCAGTTTATGATAAACTTCTTCAAACGGCACTCTGCAGCGTTCGCCCCAAATGCCTTTATTCCCATCCCGTATTCCGCAGGGGATCACCATGTTTATTTCAGCGCCATGGGGCAACTTCAATGCCCTTTTAAGCCGGCGGCTGTCCAGGCCTTCCAAAGGACAGGTGTCATATCCTTCGTTTGCCATTGCAATCATAAACGTCTGAGCAGCAAGTGCACAGGATTTGTGGGCGACAACACGCATATCGTTCTCTGAAACTTCGAGCATCATCGGACGAAAAATGCTGATGACATTAGCCAGCAATTTTCTCAACAGTCCTAAAAGCCCGAAGAAACGGGCATAAACGAACGGCATTAACATCCCGTAATACAACTCCCGGTCTTTGATACGTTTGGCCTGACGTTCTTCCGGACTGTAACGACGGATATTTTCCCGTTCAAAGTCGAGTACGAACCGTGCACGTTTCCTGTATACATCGCGCCGCGCAACAAAAACGACCACTTGTAAAGCGGTGGAAACTGCTTTCTGGCCCAGACAGGCATGCGACACTTTCGCCAGTAATCCGGGCTCGGTGATGTGGTAAAACTCCCACAACTGCATATCTGAACTGTTGGGTGCCAATGTTGCCAGCTCCAAACAATGTTTTACTTTTTCAGGATCTATCGGTTTTGTTTTATCGAATACCCGCACCGAACGGCGATAATGGAGAACTTCGTCTAAATTCATATGCTGTATGATTTGATTAAATGGCCTTTTTCTACTTCTGAAAGAATTACCTGAATGTACCGTAGAAAATCCAAAGATGAGACGGCTGCGGCAATTTGAACAAATCAAGTGGAACCGTAACCGATGATATCTTATCAGGTATTTTCATTAACTGTCGTTTTTAGTTCGAGAACATATTACATAAATCTTTTAATCCATTTGAGCTTTTCTTTAGAATACGGAGGATATTTGAAGTTGGTTTCTCCCCAATTGCTTTTTTCCAATATTGATTTTTGGTGAGAGAAGGCAAGAAAGCCAAATTCTCCGTGATAACTGCCCATTCCGGAATTACCGACACCCCCGAACGGCAGACTGTCACCGGTGAGGTGCATCACCGTATCATTAATACAACCACCCCCAAAGGAAACCGTTTTCAGGAATTTGTTCTTTTGTTCCTTATTCTTCGTAAACAGATAGGCAGCAAGTGGTTTTTCTCTCTTGATGATTTCACAGAGGATTCCATTAAAATCGGTAAAAGACAAGACAGGCAGTAGCGGACCGAATATTTCTTCCTGCATCACCGGATCTTCCCAGGTAATAGAATCCAATAGGGTGGGTTGGATATAAAGGGTGTTTTCGTTGTATGCTCCCCCATAATATACTTTTGAGGCATCTATCCATCTCACTATTCGGTCAAAGTTTCGTTTGTTAATGATACTCACATAATGTTCCGCCCCGTCTTCGTAATTGAAAGCATCTAATTTTTGCTTTAACAATTCCATCAGCCGGACTTTGACCGGTTCTTCCACCAGTAAATAATCGGGAGCCACACAGGTTTGTCCTCCATTCAGGAATTTGCCCCAAACGATACGTTTCGCCGCAGTTTCCAAATCGGCACTGGCTGTTACGACCGCCGGAGACTTTCCCCCTAATTCCAAGGTCACCGGTGTCAGTTTTTTTGCGGCAGCTTCATAAACAATCCTGCCTACCCGCGGACTTCCCGTAAAAAATATCTTATCGTAAGGCAACTTCAGCATCTCCGTTGTTTCGGGCACACCTCCTTCTACCACATATAAATAGTCGGACGGGAAGTTTGTATTGATAAGTCCGGCCATAGCATGCATGGTGTTTTCCGGCAATTCACTCGGTTTTATCATAGCCGTATTTCCTGCCGCCATAGCGCTGACCAGAGGGATTAAGGTGAGAGAATAAGGGTAATTCCATGCTCCTATAATGAAGGCACATCCCAGAGGCTCTTTATAGATATAACTTTTCCCGGGTAGCAATACCATACCTGTTTTCACTTTTTTAGGTTTACTCAGGCGGTTGAGATGCTTAAGAAAATAATCTATTTCCAAATAGACGAGATTGAGTTCATTGACAAAAGTATCGAAAGCCGACTTCCTGAAATCTTTGTATATGGCTTCAAAAAGCAGGTGTTCGTTAGCCTTCAGTATATGTCTCAACTTGGAAAGGTTTTCTTTCCTGAAAGCAATGTCTTTGGTTACCTGGGAATTGAAAAATTCCTTTTGTGACTGAAAAATCAGGTTGTAATTCATGGGTATATGTTTTTTACTTATTATCATAATGCAAAGTTAGAACATTCTAATCAGTTGATTGTATCTTAATTCACTGAACTTTTAACCTAATCTTCAATAAACCTCTAAATTTTGATTTTTTTAATCGTCAAATTTTCAGCAATAAAACGGAGAAAAATGCCCGTTTAGTGATTTCCGGAATCTTTTTATCCCCAGAAATCAACCCCCGACAATACTCTTCATCGGAAACATTTCCTAAAGCCTCTTTCTCCTCTAAGAATTTTACTGATTTTATTCCGGTATTGTCCGGGACGAAAATAAATGCGATATTCTATCCTAATTCAAAGTTAAAATTCCCACCTCTCTTGACTCGTACCCAAGGGCATAGTATATCTTTGTATTCGGAAACTTTGCGCAAAGCGTTATGTATAACAAAATCAAATTTAAAATCGGAGAATTTTCCAAACTCAACCGGGTGACAGTCAAAACCCTACGGCATTACGAGGAAATCGGGCTACTGATTCCGGCTGAAATTGACGAATGGACAGGCTATCGTTATTATCACGTAGGGCAGTTCCAGCAGATGAGTGACATCATTTATCTGAAACGGCTTGGTTTTTCGCTCGAAGAGATACGCGATTTGCTGGAAAACGGAAAGCAAATCCCTTCCCTGCCCCTCATTGAAACCAAGCTCAGTCAATGCGCCGAAGAACAAAAACAGCTCCAATGGCGTCATAACGAATTGAGTAAGCTGGCAAAATCCCTCCAAAAACAAGAAGCAATGGAAAAAGTAATTATCAAATCACTCCCCGCCATCATCGTGGCCAGCCACCGCCGAATCATCAGCGGCTATCAGGAATTATTCCACCTTTGTCCAAATGTCATCGGTCCGGAAATGTACCGTCTGGGGTGCACCTGCCCCGAACCGGGCTATGGATACACCATCGAACACAGCAAAGAATTCAACGAAAACCGGATCGACATCGAATATTGTGAAGAAGTCTATGAAAAACTCACCGATTCCGAGCTGATCCAATTCAAGGAAATTCCGGCTATGCCTATGGTGGCCTGTATGTACCATCACGGAAGTTACGAAACCTTCCCTGAAACATTTTCCAAACTATTTGAATATGTGGAGCAAAACGGCTACACCATTGGCGATCCTCCCCGTTACAGCTACATCGACGGCATCTGGAACAAAGACTCCGAGGAAGAATGGCTGACGGAAATACAAATCCCCGTCACCAAAGAGTAATACACAAACAAATCCCATTCAGAATAGGGTTTCTGAATGGGATTTATCCTTATAAAATACTTTTTAATACTGTGCTTTAGTCGACTTCCTCTTCCTATAAAACTAGATAACTTTCCAGCACTGAAGTCAACAAAATCACAATAGCCCCAACTTATCCACCTCTCCCCGGACAATGTGAGAGAGATTGCGCCGTATTTTAGCTACAGGCCAATTCCACCACTCTAACGTCCGTAAACGGAAGATCACATCCGGAGCAAAACGTTTCCGGATCTCTTTTGCAGGCGTTCCCCCTACAATCGTATAAGGAGGAACATCTTTTGTAACAACAGACCGCGCCCCAATGATCGCTCCATCACCAATGTGTACTCCAGCCAGAATGACAGCTTCGTAACCAATCCAGACATCATTACCAATAACAATATTTCCTTTATTGTCCCAAGCTACCTGCATATCCCGCTCATCCAATCCCCATTCCTCACAGAACAAGGGAAAAGTGTAAGTCGACAGGGATTTCAACGAATGATTGGCGCAATTGAAAAGGAATTTCGTACCGCAGGCAATGGAACAAAATTTACCAATAATCAATTTTTCAGCATGGATGGGGTAATGATAAAGCACATTATTTTTCTCAAACAAACGGGGATCCTCTACAAAATCATTGTAAATAGTATAATCACCAACACTAATAGCAGGGTCTTTTACCACTGCATTCAGGTACACAATCTGAGTATCACCTGAACGGGGATAAATTTTTTTCATGTTCTAATAACAATTTCTTTTTAAATAAATAACAGACTGAAAAGCCAACAAAATGACAAACAAATATTCAGCAGTCATATATACAGCCAAAGAAACTTGTTGCCACTGGCTTAGCAGATAGATATAAAATAAATAAACCAGGATCGTAACGACCTGAAATACAAAAGCCGTTCTCGTATCTCCTGTTCCTGTAACCGCATGGATATACACATAGCCCGGTAAAGCAAAAGTGTAATTCAACAGCATCACTACAAAAGGAATGACAGCCTGCTTGACTAACAATGTCTGATGGGTGTAAAAACCAATAATCCAATGGTTCCCCAACAGAGCCATTACGACCAAAGGAAAACCGACAGCATATCCCAGTTTCAACACTTTACGGCAAACAGCAAACAGCCGGTATCCTTCCCCCGCACCTATCAGGTTACTGACCAGAGAACCCGTCGTCGTCGCAAAAGAATTTACGATGACAAAAAACAAAGCAGACACACTGCGGGTGATATTGGAAATAGCCAATTCCATCCGTCCCAGATGTTCTATGGCTACAAAAAACAGAAACCAAGGCACAACACTGATAAAAGCATGCAGCATACTCCACACAGACAAACGGAACAATCTCCCCAGTAATCTTTTGTCATAAACAACCTGCAATCCGTATCTGACCGGGTCGATCTTTAGCCATAAATACAAAACCAGAATAATTAAGGAACCCATTTCAGCCAAAGAAGAAGCCATCGCCGCTCCTGCTATCCCCCTTCCAAACCGGAAAATCAGCAAGTAATTCAGTAAAATATTAATACCAATGGCCCCCATAGCCGCCCGGGATAAAGCCTTCGTGTGCATAATGCCAACAAAAAAAGCACGGAAAGCCAAAGCCGGAAAAGAGAACAGAAGTCCGTAACTCCGCCAATTCAAATAACAGATTACCGCTTCATAAATGTCGGACGCCTTGATCAACGGCTTGAGTAAAAAAGGCGAAAACCAATCTATAAGCAAGCAGAACAAAAGTGCCAAGGCCGATAAAAAATACAATCCCTGAAAAAATGTACGCCCCGTCAGACTATAATTCTGTCCCCCGTTGTGTCGGGCAATCAGCACCTGCATCCCGAGACTGAAGCCAAAACCGAGCATGTAAATGGCCAAATAGTAAACTCCGGCAAGCGCAGAAGCTCCTAACTCCGTTTCACCCACATGTCCCAGAAAAATAGCATCAGTAATATTAATCAATTGCTCCATGAGGATACTCAGCATCACCGGAAAGTTGATGAGCCAGATTTGTTTATAGGTATAATTCATTATTCAACAAGTATATGCTGCAACATACCATACCCAAGAATGGTATAAGACAGAAACAAAAAATAGATGATAAAACGCTGTGACAGATCCTTAATAATCCGTCAAATAGCTGAATAGCTTTGTTGTGAAAAGTGCTATTCGAGAAGCGTAGCTATATACAGAGTTGGTGTTTCATATTCTAAATAAATGAATTCCTCTCCCCTTTCGTACAGGAGCAAAAGGATTATTCTTAGGTGGTAAAGATACCCTTTTATCGCTAAAAATCAAAAATCAGACCGTTAAAATCCAGTATTTGGGACAGGGTAAAGAACTATTTCCCTCTTTTCCGGTAGCTGACAACAGCCTCCTCCCCCAAGACAACCGTGAAACGGTCCCCTGCCCAAAGTTGGGGAAGAAGTTCAGCAACCTCATTGCCTTACAAGTAACATGCATATGCCCTCTCACTTCCAGATATTTTTATAGTTCTTCCAAGACTGAGACAGGAATCGCCGGCGGTTACAGGTTGCACTTTCCCGAAAGCAAAGCAACTAAGGAGATCGGGATGTTGCCTTAAATCGTTCTGCAAACGGAACATCTGGCCTCCTTCCACAACCCAAAGCATACTTGCCGGATCAGTAACCGCCAGCTATTTTACACAATATTGTCCCATTCGCTTCACCGCTTTTCTTTCCACCCCTATTCCGGCTAGAAACCTATCCGGCGGCGTTCTCTGGCGGAAGGCTTCGACAACAAAGCAGTCAAAGCCTCATAGAGTTCTTTAAATTGCGAATCTGCATCTGAAAATTGTTGTTCTATATCCGAAAAACCATCATTCATATCTTTCCGGATCTGCTTCACAATCTGATATAATTCATCATAATCCTTCAGATGATCATCCATTTGCTTTTTCAACTCTTCATAAGTGACGGCCAATTCCCGCATTTGCACAAACACCCGCATGATAGCAATATTCACAGCTATTGCCGTTGGACTCCGAAGTACCGAAGAAAGCATAGAAACTCCCTGTTCTGTAAAAGCAAAAGACAAATATTTACTGTATTTTCCTCTTCCCTTATTTTCTAAGGTCACAAATTGTGACCTTAGAAAAATTTCCTCTTCTTTCGTCACCACAAACATAAAATCTAAGGGAAAACGTTCTATATTCCGCTTAACAGCTTGTTTCAATACCTTGGTTTCCACACCATAGAGTTCTGCCAGTTCAAAATCCAAGATGACCTTTTTACCCCGTAACTCCCGGATTTTACTTTGAATGATCTGCAAATCTACCCCATGACACAACACATTGATGAATATTTTGTAATTTACAAATTTTTCCTAACAAAACAAAAAAATACAAAGCTGGATTTTATCTCAATATCTCCGTACAGTTATTCTTGCAACAGGCTAAAAACGAGCCAATCTTACTTATAAACTATATTCAGCGAACCAAAGATCAGACGAGAGAATGAGTCCCTTTGAAAAAATCCGCTGAGTATAAAATCTTCCACAAAACGAAAAGCAAGCAAAATAAGACAATAAAAAGCATCAGACCACAATGAAAAGCTAAGGGGAAAATTGTATCTTAGTCACCTGAAATTCACAGCCAAAGAAATATGATCACAAACCGGGACGAAGTACTGGAAAATGCCCTGCGGGTGTTTGCCAAACTGAACTATGAGAAAGCGAGCCAGACGGAAATCGCCAAGGCCTGCGGACTGTCAAAGGCAGGACTGCTCTATTATTTTCCATTCAAGAAGGATTTGTTTGTGGCAGTAGTGGATAAATATGTATTTGATTCACAACGTCCAGAAAACAAATACCAATTCTCACCCTTCCATTCCTTGCCCGAATTCATCGGTCAATATATCGCCGGAGTGAAAAAAACCATGCAGCAATTGATAAAACTTCTGGATGACGGCTACAATCCGGGAAAATGTAGTTTCAATCTTTACTATTTTCACCTATTGACGCAGGTACGCCTGTATTATCCCGATGTGGAAGAAAAAGTAAAATCTTGTCTGAAATGGGATTACCAATTGTGGTTCACTGCCATACAGCAGGCCAGGGAAAAAGGAGAAATCCGGCAGGACTTAGAGGTGGAACAAACGGCTTCAATGTTCCATCACGTATTTTGGGGCCTGTCATTTGAAGAGGCGTTCTCTCAGGGACTGGACACGGAAGAACTGCTCCAGAAACTCCATTTCCTTTATTCGCTGATCAAAGCCTGAGCAGCAACAAAGAGGGATGAGGCAAATGGGCGCCCATTTGCCCCGTCTCCATGAGTAATAAAATTATTTTAATCTGCAGCAAATCAAGTTATTATTAAAAATGGGAATTATTACCATTTCCATTTAACCGTACATTTTAAAACGTCCATTTTCCGCAAAATTTTATTCGGCCGACGATCTCAAAGTTAAGATAAAAAAACGAAATAACACGAACAAACCATTCCTTACAACACCATTTTCAGTCCCTTCCGAGTTATAAATTAGGTATCTGACAAATGCAACAAACAACGTAGGAACAATCCTAAACGAAAAAGAGCAGGCAAGATCATCGGAAAGCAATCCCCGAACCAGCTGCCTGTAAAAGTCCGGGAGGAAAACTTTATGTATTGTTTTCATTCACTATAAGTCATTTACCGGACTCACAATCCCAACGGAACAGGTTAAAACACACCCATTGCAGAAATAAAAACAAAAACCGACCGATCGGTTTGTTTTATGATCTCTTTTTATATATTTGCAGTATAAAATGATCCAAAAACAGGAACAACCCAGCTGGAAACCATACCTAACAGGCCTGTATATGAATCAATAACAGAGAAAAATGAAACATTTGAAACTATTATTTGCGTTGGGAATCCTCCTCTTTTTCAGCTGTCAGACCGTGTCCGCACGCGGTGTGCGGATACCTTTCGGCGACCGCGAAGTGTTGAACAAAGTGGCCGATCTGCCGGACACCGATGATTACAAAATCGACGAGGGCAACTACATCGACCTGGCTACCCTCCACCAGGAATTCAACATCGCTTATATCCTTCCCTTGTATATTGAAAAAGAACCCCGGCTGGTAGGTTACTGCGAAAAGGAAGATACTTATTACGAGCTGACAGACGAACAATTGTCTACTATCCTCGAAGCCAACCACCTGGACGGCAAAAAACTAAACCGGCTCGGTTTTTACACCCGCTACGGCGGTAAAATCGTCGGGCTGATTATTATTGCCTTTATCATCCGGGGATTCATACCGAACAAAAAGAAAAATATAAAACCAGTAGAGATATAATCAATAAGTCTAATCACTAAAAAACAGACACTATGTCATTTTATCCTATCATCGTCATTGCTTGCATCGCCTTCTACGGTGGGTACTATTTTTACACCAAACGCCGGAATGCACAGCAGGCCGAAAAAGTGAACGCCACCGATTTCAAAACGGAATTCAAAAACGCCGAAAAGTACAAGGACAAATACCTCAATTCCGACCTGTCTTTCCTGAAAGAGGCTATGGGAGAAGAAAAGATCGACAGTTTCAACTATGCCAGCCTGGAATACCACACCACAGACGTCGTCAAGGATGCCGTCAAAGACAAACTGAAAGGAATGGCTACCCTGGGGACAGTACGTTTCAATACCGTGCATACCGCCAAATATGTGATATTGAGCGGTGATAACCTCCATCTGCTCGATGCGGATACCGACGGGGATATAGACAAACATTACGTATTCAAGCGCGACCGCCTCGAAAAGGCCACGCTTACGGAATATCCGCTCGAAGGCCAAGTAAAAGCACAGGCCCAGACCCGAGGCAACAATGTGAGAGCATATAAACTGTCGCTGCCGACAGACGAAAAACCGGTAAACCTGATTATCTATTCCTGCCTGATTTTCACCAACATCCCGGAAATCCCGGTCAATCCGCAGGAAACCATACAGGATATTGTCGTCGCCAACGAATTTCTGAAACAACTGGGTGAAAAATACCCGAACCTGAGAGTCGCCCTGCCGATATTCAGTTAAGAAAGAGGAGGGGAATATGGGACTCATGGGAAATACGCTTTTAGCAGGGAAACAGCCCCGACTGTCGCCCGAAGAAGAAAAATACCTGTTCGATGCCGGAATTTCCTACCTGTCGAACGGAGCGCCGGAAGCCGCATACTACTGCCTGGACCGGATCATCGCCCCTGACCTGCCCCAACTGTTCAACAAAGCGCTCTGCTGCTACCTGTCAGGGTGGTACGAGGAATGCCACCGCCTGCTGGACAAAGCTGGACAATCGCTGTCAAACGGACTGTCCCGGCAGGAGTCTCTGCCTCCTTCCCTGGCTCACCACGCATACAGCGACCGCCTGCACCTCTGCCCGATGCCCCGGGGAATACCGCAGGAACTGGCAAGGACGCAGCTCCTCCGCCTCAAAGCGGAAACCGCTTTCCGGCTGCAACTGTACGGCGAAGTAAAAGCCATAGCAGCAAGCCTGCAAAAGCCCTACCAACATATAGAAAAACTCATCAAACAAATCAGCTATGACACTGAGGGAAATTGAAGACTTATACCGGGAACAAGCGTCACCGGAAACCATACTGGAGGCCTTCAGGAATACAGATATAAACGGGAAAGACGATAACTACCGCGACCGGACTCCCCTCCACCTGGCCTGCAGCTATGCCGACGCGAACGCCATCCTTTACCTGCTGGCACACGGAGCCGGCATCAATGTCCGCGACAACGAAGGCAACACCCCGCTATGCTATCTGGGCATGATACGCAATGCCCACGACATAGACGAAAGGAGGCTCTACCAATGCGCCACCATCCTGCTGAATGCCAAAGCCAGCCTCCCCCGTTCCGGAAAAACGACAACGGCTTTGCTCCAGGCACTCTGGAACAGCAACTACGGCATGGCGGACGCCTTTATCGACTCCGGCATCCGGCTCGATTCCACCGATTCCAGCGGACGGAACGCCCTGCACATTGCCGCAGCAAAGGCCGCGTCGGCCGCTTCCCGCATCAACCGCTGTGAAGAACTCATCAAGGACTTTGCCACCCGCTGGTATCCCGAAAAACAAAAAGAACAGATACAACAGGACCTTGCCGATGCCCGGCAGGAAGAACAACGCAATTATCTCACGGTGAAAGCCCTGCTGGGCAGAGCAGGCCTCGACCCGGACGAAAAAGACAATTGCGGAAAAAAGCCCCTGACCGATGCCATAGACGGCGGAGCCAAACTGGCCGGCGCACTGCTCGCCGGGAAAGACCCCGCAACAGATCCCCTCGCTGCCAGAACCGGCGGCATGGATCTGTTTCAGGCGCTGGCCCGCAAAGACACCGAAGCCGTTGAGGCATTGCTCGAAAGCGGCGCAGAGCTGCAAACCACCTATGACGAGTCGGTATATTACAATTACAAAGGCCTCTCCCCCCTGGGATGCGCGCTATGGGACCATAGCCTCACTATCGCTTCCCTGCTGCTGCAGGCAGGAGCCGACCCCAATTACAGGGACGCCACCGGAAAAACAGCCATCGCACATTGGCTGGACAACGACAATCGGAGCAGCTACAAAACGCAAGACCCCTATACTCCCCTGCTGCTCCTGCTCAAAGAAAAAGGCTGGCAAGCGGAAGCACCTGCCACCCCCGAAGGCGAAACGGCTTTCTCGCTGGCCTGCCATTCGGATACGAAACTGGGCGAAACCCTGTTCCGGCATCTGCTCGAAAACGGGGCGAAGGTCAACAGCCGGGACAATCGGGGACGTACCCCTTTGCTGCACCTCTGCAAAGCATTGGAATCCAATTACCTGAAAATACTGGAACCCTTGCTCGAAGCCAGGGCGGACATCCACGCCACCGACAATGCCGGTAATACGCCTCTGCACTATTTAGCAGACCACTACGGAAACGAAGCCAAAAACGCTGCCGAAATACTCTTCGATTTCGGAACGCCCGACACCACTGCCGTGAACAACGAAGGCCAGACACCCCTGGACATCGCTACCGAAAGGAACAACGAAACCCTGGTGAAATGGCTGTTAAATAACTCCTGAAAGCCGGGATTTATGATTTGTGCCCCTGTTACGAACCATTAAATAGATGCATACACAAAAATTCAGGCATATCAGCAACGAAAAAGCTTTCAGAAAAAAGAGGTCTTTATCGCCTACAATACAATCGGTCACAAAACCGGAAACGCGCAACAAACCATTACCGGCAACCATACTGATAATAGCACCTAAAAATGGAGAAGATAAAATACATATTTTGCATCGTCTTTTGTTTTGGAGCAGTGAAAGCTACAATGGCACAAAGCAACAATGATTGGTCTGCTTTGGAAAAACAGCTTTGCTCCATTCAGGATACTTTATATACGCTACGGCAAAATTATTCCTATACGAATGATGATTACTGCGATTCTTTACAAAACAGCTTCTCTATCCTGCTGGAAAAACTTTGCTCAGCCGATAAAGGGATGAAATACGACTTTAGAGAATTGAGGAAAAAAGAACGGCAATTTACGATGGCAGTATCAACTGACGGGGATATGAGGATATTTTCCCGGAACACTTATTTCGGTGGTTCGATGCCATTATTTGCTTCTTACATTCAATATAAGGATAAAGAACAATCCTATTTCTTTGATATAAATGAGGATAACGATATGGGGCTATGTTATGATACTGTTTATTCCATTCAGGTACCGGACAAAAGATATTACCTGCTTTCGGGAACAAGCCAGATAGCGACCGCATATCCTTTAGCAGCAATAAAAGCTGTTAGTTGTACAAATGGAGAGCTGAAGAAAGAAACAATATTCGTTTCCGGTAATCAGCAAAACGACTGTTTAGCTATCTCTTATCGTTTTGCTGAGGATAATACAGACGCACGATTATTCATTGGCAGCAATTTTACATTTCCCCGTATCGTATATATTGAAACGCAGGAAGAAATTTTAAAACCTGTTGTTCTAAAAGATAAAGACGATATTGAATATGTCAGTGGAGAAATTGAGATTTATAAACTGGAAAGAAATAAGAATGAAATAAAATTCATCAGTAACAACGAAAGATAACATCTGACAATCCTCCTTTCTAACCCATACTATGAATAAAACCGTCCAATCCATACTATCATTGACATCTTTCAGCCTTTTACTGATAATCATCACACTGTTTTGTGGTGGCTTAGGCTTCGCGCGACTGTTGGAAATCCAGGGTGGAATGGAATATGGCTTTTTAGCGATACTTATGGCCCTGGATCTGATGATCCTCTACAAAGTTTACAAATTATATTTCATTCAGCCTGAAACTATCTTATTATTGTTTGGCCTGGAAGGTTGCTCCGTACTGTTGTGGTTTGTCTTTATCGGTTTAGACCAAAACCTCTCAGACTGGCAAATTACAAACCACTTGCTGAAAGCTGCCGGCTTGGACGGTTCCGAAGGAGATGAACGCGGATGGAATATGCTTGCAGTATTATGCGGCATCGTATATCCGCCTATTGGAGTAACTTGTTTATATACCGGAATGCGATTTTTAAATAAATCAGTAACAACAAAAGCGGACACCTGATGACGTCCTGACAATGTTGCATAAATGAAGAAAAACATGAACAAAACCAATAATCATTCTGAGCGTAACCGGATAGCACAAAATGACAGGTACCACTTTACCGACGATCTTTACTATCAGGGAAAACGATACGAAAAAAATGGCCGTCAGCAACTTTACCATCACATTAAACTTTAAGCTATGGACAACAACCAGACCTTCCTCAACGCCTGCCGCAACGGACAAAAAGGCATTGTAAAGATATTTCTCCAAAAGGGAGGCATAGACGTCAACAAACGGGATATGCAGGGCAACACCCCCTTATACTATGTTTGCCGGAATAGCAACCGGGAAATTGCCGGCATGCTCTTGCAAAACGGCGCGGATGCCACCCTCGCCAATAACAAATCCGAAACGCCCCTGCACGCCGTGGCACAAAGCGGCAACAAGGAAATCATTGCCCTCCTCCTCGCTGCCGGAGCGGACATCAACAGCATAGACAACGAAGGCTGCACCCCGCTGATCCGCATGCTCGGCAACAAACGCACGGAAGCAGCCCTCTTCCTGATCGGCGAGGGGGCAGACACCACCCTAGCGGACAACGAAGGGCACAAAGCCATCGACTACGCCACGGCACACGGCTTGCGCGAAATCGTCACCCTGCTGTCCGGCAACGCAAGCAGTGATTCTTACGGGAACACCCCGCTGCACCAGGCCGTCAGCAACAACCAAGGAGAGATCGTGCGCTCCCTGCTCGGCATACCGGGAATCCCCGGCCTCAATACGGCCAACGACAACGGGGAAACCCCTTTGCTCATCGCCTGCTCCAAAGGCAACCTGCTCATCGTCCGGCTACTGCTTGGTGCAGGTGCCGACGCCAACAAAGCACAACTCAACGGGTCCGCTCCCCTCCACTATGCAGCCTGGGAAGGAAACCAATTTATCGGCCAGGCACTGATCGGCGCCAAGGCCGCCATAGACGCCCAGAACGGGCAGGGCGAAACCTCGCTCATCCTGGCCGCCCGCGAAGGCAACAACGATTTTGCTGCCCTGCTGGTGGAAAACGGGGCGGACGTGAACCGGGCAGACAACGCCGGACATACCGCCCTGTATTATGCCGGAGAAAGAGGCTTCAATGAAATTGCCGAACTCCTGCTCAACGCCGGGGCACAAGGATAAAAGAATATAAAACCATACGGCAGCCGGACCAATAAAGCTGCCGTGCATAAAACAATCATACCATGGGAAAAACAGACAACCAGCCAGAAGCAAATTATGCAGAGATCCTGAAAGCTGCACAGGAACAAGCCCTCAAAGCCACTCAGGAACAAGCACAAGCCCTATTCGGGAACATTCCGGGATTCCAGATGCCCGGACTGGAAGACCTGCAGGCACAGATTCAAGCCCAGATGCAAGCCTGTGTCCCCGACCTCGACCAGATACAGGCAGCCCAGGCCGCTATGGGTGCGCCGGGAGGAATGCCTGCCGGAATGACCCTGTCAGAAGAAGAAATGAAACTGAATATGAAACTCGCCAACGACTACGCCCAGGCACTGGGAGGCTACCAGCAAACGGATATGGAAACGGAGGAATGGGAAATCGAACGTGCCGATGACGGACAATTGAACCCCACCCAATTGCGGCTGCTGGCTTTCGGAGCCCCGCTGTTCGTCTATAACTCGGAACAGGTAGACAGCTACGGAAGCGAGTACGACACAGACACCATCAAAGACCAGATGAGCGACTGGTGGGGGATCAAGGACCAAGCCACCACCTGGCAAACCGTCCGCTGGCTGCTCGAAGAAGGCCATCATGCCGAAGCCGATGAAGCCCTGCGCATCCTGCACGAAAAAGGCAGGAAAACCGTTACTTCCGGCACACCCGGGGAAAAAATGCAGGATGTCGTCCTCATCTGCAACCTCATGCTTCAACAGGAATATTGCAGTGCCGCAGAAATACCCTCCACCGTGATCGCCTGGGACCTGGTCAGGATCGTCAATGTCGCCCGCTGGACCCACCTATGCGGATACATTTCAGTTGATGAGATGTGGCAGATCATGGAAATAGCCGGAAAAGAAGCCCTGCAACATTTCTCCTCCTGGGAAGAATACGGCCGGAGCTTCGTCCTCGGACGCGGCGTATGGCACGGCGAACCCGAAGATTGCGAAACGGCACAGGAGATCATCACCACCCTGCTCCGGTCAGCACAGTCCCCGTGGACACAGATTCCCTGGAACGAGTAAACAATAATAAGATATGTACGAACGTTTTTTAGAAAACAACGCAGATGCCATCCGGCAACCGGTGGATGCTGCCGAAATCGCAAAATACACCGGAAGGGTTCCGGAACAACTGCTTGTCCTTTGGCAGGAAGCAGGCCGGGGCACGTTCTGCGGCGGAATGGTACGCCTTGTCGACCCGGCAGACTACCAGGCCTTTGTGGACCGGTACTTCCGCAAAGCCTGGAATGAAAGTGCCGTCCCCTTTCTGGTGACAGCTTTTGGTGACCTATTCGCCTGCGTGAAGAGCCAGCCCCTCGGAGACCACATCGTATTTCTGAATATCCGGTACGGCACCTTCCAGATCCTGCCCAACCGCCCGGAAATACTCTGCAACATCCACCTCTTCGACAAAAGGCACTATTATGCCCTGGACCGCTATCCGGAGATCAGGGAAAAAGCAGGCACACCGCAACCGGACGAATGTCTGGGCTATGTCCCCCCACTTGCCCTGGGCGGAACCGAAGAAGACGGAAACATCCAACGGTTGAAACTATTGCCTTATATCCAGGAAATTGCCCAAGTGATCGGTGATTTCGAACCGGAAGACTTCTCCGGCAAATATCCCTGGATAGGTCCCGGCAGGGTCCCGAAGAAAAAACGGTTTGTACCCCCGACAGAGGACGCCGTCAACCAAACCATCACCGATATTGCCCGCCGGATTTCCGGTGCAGACCCTGCCGTCATGCAGGCCATCCACAGTTGCGTCAGCGACATCAGCACCTATTGCAGCGAACACGCCGGGCAATATGAAGACCGCAACACCGATCCGGCACAGGCCTCTCCCCTGGAACTGAAATGGCTGGGCATGGTGGACATCCTCCTCGGACACGGATATGCCTGGGAACTCGACTGGAAATGCGAATTGGACGACCTCCGGTTCGCGCTCGGGGAAATCCGGAAAAAGAACCGGGAAGCGGAAGACCTCACCGAAGCCCTCAGTGACGGGACCTTTGACGAAGACGAAGACCTCACCGCCTGGTGTGCCGGGCTCAGCGAGGCCTGTCCCCGGCATACCGTCGGCTGCCTCGGCATAGACAGCGATAGCTACGTCATCTTCCCGGTACAAAAACAAATTCTGGACCAGCTGCAGCAGGCAGCCGGACAGATCGGGCAAAAAATAACCCCGGCCGAAAACGGTTAAAACGCACGACATGGCATCTCCCGGATACTTCAATAAATTCTTTGACCCCGACGAAGACATGCAGGACTATATCCACCTGCTGAACATCGGCACACTCTCCTTGCCCAGTGGCCGGCTCATCGCAGCCGATCCCCTAGTAGGGCTCAGCCGGGATACCCCGCCCTTCACCCGGACCACCCCCGCCGGAGAATACGAGGTGGTCCTGTGCATCCTCTCGGAGGATCCCCGGAAAAGCTACGGGGAATATGCTGCCGCCCGCGTTTGCTTCACCAACCGCCCGGCAATGCGGTTTGAACAAGCCCTGACCGGCACGGAAGACCCGGAAGAGGTGCAGGCCGGCGAATCCTTCGGTTTTCCGGTAGACACCGGGCTGGCATGCTTCTGCGACCCCCGGGTATGTGCAGCCCTCTGCGACTTTGAGGAACAGATGCAGCAAGAAAAACCGGACAGCGATCTCTACAACGACCTCTGGTGCGACCTGCTCGAAGAAAATGCCCGCCGCTACCCCGACTACCAGTCAGACAGCGGCAACTGGCTGAACTTTCAGATTCCAGGCACAGACTACCACCTCCCCCTGTTCCAGAGCGGATACGGTGACGGCTGCTACTCCACCTACTGGGGACTGGACGAGGAAGGAAGCATCTGCCAGGCCATCATCGAATTCATCGGTCTGGAAGATGAATACCGCACCATCCTCCGCAAACAGGCGCGCAAAACATTCCAGCCGGACGGGCAACAGATAAACGGGAAAGAACGGATGGCCAGCCGCATGGCCGCACTCCGCGGCATCGTGCAGCAGCACCCGGAAGGACACCTCCCACTGGCCAACCGGGTGGAACTCTACCGCCACATCGGCAATCCCGTCGTCGTGCAGCGGATATTGTGCGAATGCTGCAAAAAGGTATACCCGCTGTGGGAGCAATACGTCTGCAAAGAACAGAGCTTCCTGCGCCTGCTCCGGGCAGCCAATGATTTCCTGTACCGCCCCCAAGGAGACCCCGGAGAACGCCGGGCCACCCAGGAAAAACTGGTCAGCCAGGCCCGGCAACTGGGCAATTATGCCACCTACTACGGCGAAAATGCCCGGAGCATCACCGCCTATGCCATCGTCAAACTCTGTTATAGCATCCTTTGCAGGGCCGAAGATGTCCTGTTGTGGGAAGAGGAAGCATACGAGGGGGAAGATGACACCGACAGCGACTACTTCGACCCGGATTCACTGCCCCCCGATTTTATCGCCGAACTGGCCTATGTCGGGCAGCCCGGAGCAGCAGGCACCGCAACCGCTCCCTTGCGCAGGGAATACTGGCTCTGGTTCCTCGATATGGCGGAAACCCTTTACAACCATCCGCAGCAGGAATACCTCACCCTGCCGGAGCCTGCCCCCGAACCCGGTAAAACGCTCTTCACCCGCCGGCAAAGCTACATGGACGGGAGTTATCCGCTGCGTCCCCTCACCGAAATGATACGTACCATACAGGAACACCTGCAAAGGGCCGGATGGGACAAAACCGAAGTAACGATCAATATCTTCGGGGGCATATACCTTTTCCTCTCGGTCGAAAAGGGAACAGAAAAGCAGCTGGTTTCAGCTCCTGATAAACTGTACAACCTGGCTGCCAACCTCCGGAAGCAGATGTACAACCGTTGTCCCGCCGAAGGAGCCTGGATGGAATGCCTGCTCACGCTCACCCCCCGGGGGGACTTTACTCTCAGCCTGAACTACGACGACAAAGAGGCTTTGAGCAGGGAACAAAGTCTGGATACCTTTGCCGCCAGCTTCAAAGAATTTCCCCGTTCCCGCCTGTTCACCCCTGCCTGGTGGCAAAACCTGCTGAGCTACGACACCGCCTATCTGCTTTCTGCGGCAGAGAAAGCCGCGATGCTGCAAATCCATATCGACGGGAATGTACTGAGTGTGAACAACGTACCCCTGGAATTTCCGCTATCTCCCAGTGCGTTGGTGCGGCTGCTCGGCGAAGAACGCCTAACCAAAGGTTACAGCACCGCCAAAGACTACGACGGCAATCCGGTAGAATACAACCGCACCTCCTTCCTGCTGTGGAACGATGCCGGGATCATGGCGGCCAGGGACGACGAGGACTACAACTGGATTCCAGCCCTTTACCTGCAACTCCTCGAAAGGACGGAAACCGATACCTCCGTCCCCTTGCCGGAACATCCCTTCAGCGGGACATTCAGCCTGGACGGCCTCCCGGTCCAGTACGAGGAAGGAAACACCATCCGGTCCGGTTGTTTTGAGATCACCTTCTCCGCAAGTGCCAAAGGCTACGTGGAGATCGCCTGTCCCTCAGTCCGCTGCCATCAGTTCCCCAGCCACCACTACCGGACCCTTCTGCAGGAAAACCGCCGCCTCGCCCTCGACGACAAAGAGCATATCCGGGCACTGGAAAAAGCCGAAGCCCGGGGAAAAGAGTACCGTCCGGGCATCTCCAACAAGAAACTATTGTTGCAACTGAGCAAAGACTACCTCATGCATGCCTTCACCGCCCTCTCCGCCGGATATGCCGGGGGAAAAAGCGAAAAATACCTCCGCAGTATCCTGCTCGATCCGCTTGCAGAAGCTGTCCTGAAACGCTACGAATACCGCAAAATAGCAGTAACCGACCTGCTGCCCGTCGTTTCCGCCTTCATCCTGCTGAACCTGGACCCGAGGGATTTCGGGAAATTCACAGACCGGCTGAAAGCAAGCGGCGTCCACGATTTCGTGACCGACACCCTCATCCGCTACAAACTGCCCGGCTGGGAAATAGCAGACACTACTGTCTTCCCGGAATGGAAAGCCCGGCTGACTGCCACCCCCTCCCCCGGGGAAACAACTGTACCCGGAGCAGAAGAATCTCCTGGCGGATGCGACGCACTGATCATCAGCCATGCGATCCTGAAAATCAGGAACAAACCCTGAACCATCCGTCAAACCTCCGTAGCCCATTCAATCACCTGCCATTTTCCACACCCCCATGAAATTCCTGTTTTACATCCTGCTACTATCCTTCCCCCTTCAAGCAGCAAGGGGACAAAACAAAACAGACTCCATCGTCTTTCACGGCAACATCGTGAATGACGGAATTGCCAATTGGTACAACTCCCTGGAACAGGACGGCTCCCTCCCGCCCCATTTTATCGGGATTAAAAATAAGCCCGAAACGACCAAGTATGCCAACCTTCACTCCGGAGATACCCGGTTTTCCATCCGCTGTGCCCGTGGCGATACGCTGGTACTGAGCTGCAGCGATTTTCTGACCTACCCCTTCAGCTACCAGGTTGAATTCATCGCCCAATCCCCTGTGCCCCGGGACATCCATGTCCGGGCCTATCCGGCAACCACCGGAAAATGGTATTACAACGGGGAAAAATATAAAATCGGAAAACTCCCTCCGGCAAAACACCTCCGTTCTCCGGCTCTTCCCGGGACCTACAAGCATATACAACAAGACTTGGAAAGTGAAAACTTCTCAGAAAGCACCCTTCAACTGCATACCGACCAAACTTTCGAACAGCTCAGTCATGGCTGGAGCTACGACTACGGCTGGACGGACTATTACACCGGAAAATGGGAAATAAACAAAGACACCCTTATCTGCCGGGTACTCCCCGGCTTGTATCCGCCCCTGCAACAAGAGCACTATCCGGGCCAGGTGCTATCTTTCCATCCCGGGTGGATCAAGAATATACAGGAAGCAAAAGAACATCCTCCGGTCACCAAATTCTTGATCCGCAGGCGTGGGCTGATCGCATCCGGTTACAAAAAGAAAAAATATAAAAAAGTAAAACCCCCGGCATCCAAACCCGGACAACTCCCGCATGATACCAGTACCCTAAAACTTTTCCCATGAAAGCACAATTAAAATACCCCATCCTGATTTTTGATCCCCGGGACGACATGGTCTGGGGCTTTGCCCGGGAAAAAGATTTCCAGGTCACCACCACCCGCCTGCTGCAAAAATACGACCGCTCAGGCGTTGCCATCGTCGATTCCACGGGAACAAAATACATCATCCGCCATGCCTACCCAACCGGATGGCGGGGCATCCACGGCTGGACAGGCACCCGCACCGGCGTGATCTCCCTGGAAAACGACTACGAACCCCATCCGGAAAAACTATCACCCAACGTCCTCCGCGAAATGATAGCGGAAAGATATCTAAAACACCAGGACGAAGAATGGTTCGAAGAAACCTGGGTGGACGAACCGACCTTCCGGGAGGAATTCGCCGAATGCCAGACCATCGAAGAACTCATCGGGATGCTTGTCCGCATCCCCCGTTTTTCCCTGTGGGACCGCCTCCAGGACTATTTCTTCCGCATCTGGCTCTCCGTCCTCGCCTTGCTGTTTCTTGGTGTACTGCTGAAAAAAATCTGGAGCTGGATCACGGGATGGCTATGACACACGGGGACGCGCAATTGCCCTGTCTCCGTGATTAAAGACTAATCAGCCATCATGAATACAGCCATCAATATTTAAAAATTTATGATAATCAAACAACAAACCATAAACATCGTCGCACTCCATCCTTAATACAATATCTGCAATATTGAATGGTTCAAAATACCACTTATTATTCTGGCAATTAATAAGTTAACATCAAATATCTTAATATTTTTTATGCTCTAATTTATTTTTAAGCCATCTATCACCTCTTCAAATTTGAAGGATATAAACTTTATAAAGAAGGGATTCTTTAACCATACTGTCATTTATACAACCATTTTTGGCAATATGGAATCCTATCAATCTCTAACAACCTTCTTGTAAATAACACATCTTGCTTTACCAACGGTATACCTTCGACTTCGGAATTAGACAATAACATCTTTTTTAAAAACATGTTAACCTCATATGCTTATATCCTAATAAAATGAACCAAATATCTCATATTTTGCAATTCATCATTTGAATCAATATGGGACTTATGTACAAAATCATAAACCACAACATCAAATCATTCAACCCCTCGTTTTCTTTAACTGTTCATAGAGATAATCTATTTCTGCAGAAGACATCTCTATATCAAGAGAATTCTTATAGCTTATCAACGGCATAGTAAAAAATTTAGTAATTAATATTATTACCACTTCATATCAAATGAATAGGAATTTTCTAACCCGGAAAATTGATAACGCTTTTTCAATATTCTTAAAATTCAATGTAGCTACCCTCACTTGAGGATAGCCAACAACCTGCCGTGAATAAGGAGACAGACGTTTTAATCATCCCTCCCAAACAGCTTAAAAATCTTGCTTAATATAAACACCTACCTAATGCATAATAAACCTATTTAAACACTTCCCTCAGCTTAGTTGAAATCATTTTATTCCTTGCTTCCTCAAATTGTAATATATTTTCCCACTCTAATTTAAGGTTCCCAGGAATATAATTTTTGAGCTTATATTCCACAATTTCTTCAGCGCTATAATTCTCTTCTAACCAAGTTTCAGGATCTTTTGTCCTTTTTATATTATTTTCCCTTCCCTCTAACAGCTGTAAGTTAAATAAACAATTCTTCTTCTCCCTCGAAGTTACCGGCAATTTTTCATTTTTAGGCACAAACTTTGATTTTGGATAAATGTGGTCAATATGGAAAATTGAATTTTTATAATCCAAATTAGGGTATAACAGTTGAAGAAGCGGCAAAATAGCAGGATTGCCATACTCCAATGCCATCATTTGCTCAACATCCTCTGGTGTTATCCTTAAATATCGATTATCATACATCTTTTCATTAAATTCCTTAAAAGTATTTGCTCCCCTCATTACATTCGAAACATAGCTCAATTTAGTATCCAAAGAGGTAGTAAAGAAACTTGTTATTTGGGCATTACGTACAAATTTCCACATTTCTTCCCTGTCTTCCTGCTGAATCTGGTTATATTTAATGCCCTTCTTAAACAAGTAGAAAGCTAATACGGAAATAATATACCCAGATGACAATTGCCTCGCATAACCAAAATCCTGCATTAGATGTATGGCATCATAGATACTATCAGTAATTTCTGTCCAATTATCCTCAACCTTATGTATAGTGCCCTTACTAAAACTCTTAAGCTGGAATATATGGTTACAACCCGTGAGGAGCAGGGACGTTTTCAATATCTGGTCACGACCCATCACGGCAAAACCTTTCTCTGCCAAATTGTCCACCAGTTTATTCATCAAATCCCGAATATCCGAAGAAAAATTAGCTGTCAGTATAGACATCAATAAATCTGAATAAGACAACTGCGTACCTCCGCTATTTACGCGTATAAATATTTTCAACACCTTATCCAGATTCTTTTCAGTTTCCTCAAAATAGGAAATCAGATTCTGGGTACAGAAAGCATTCCTCAGTTTTTCCAGAATAAACATTTCCTTGTCTGAAAGGCCCTTTTCCCTCGCATATCCCAACAAACTTTCCACACACAGAATATCCCCAACTTTAAACCAGAAATTGTTTTCATCAACGCCAGGCATATTCGACGGATTTAAAAATTCAAACTGGTAATTATCGTCCGGGTTTTCTTCCGTTGGCTGATACCTGAGGTTTATGTAAAGGCGTTTTTCTTCAAATGCAGTAGGGTTATCCCACCATGCTTTAGGCTTCTTTAACGTTCTTGAACCCTTAAGCCCAATGTACAATGATGTCAGCCGTTGTTGCCCGTCAAGGACTATCGACAAATCATTAGAATTGACTTGTTCAATATCTATCTTCTCATTATGCGTATCCCTTATATCATATTTTTCAATGAACTTATAAAGCTGGAAATTAAGTTTGTCTGAAACTTCCCTGACATCACGGTTAGTTTCAATGTCCGACTTTTTTAATTTCCAAAACAAAAACGAACCAATAGGGTAATTCCTTAAAATAGAATCAAACAATTGCTCTATCTTCTTTTCGTTTGCCTTATTGAGCCAAACGTATTCTCGCTGAATGTCAGGCAAAAAATAACTTTGATTCAATTCTTCAATAACATTCTTGATAGTTATGTCCTTAAACTGCCCCATATAAATAAAATTTTAATTCATTTTTATTAAACGCAAAGATTCTCTCTTCCCTGCTCCATAAACTATTTTTATATTCACTTTACCACTAAAGGTATATAAGAAGCAAATAATCAGCAAGACAATCCTAATGTCCAAACACCAAGTCCGTTCCACCAATCGTCGAAAGCATTAATCCCTATATTTATCAATAGCATCTTTATATGTATTCTCGCTCATATCTTTGAACTGAGCTTTGTTTTGCTCCAGTTCTTTAAACTTCCGATAAATATTCTGATATATTATCTGATGAGCCTTATTCGGTATACTCACTTCAGAATATTCATCCATCTCACATTCATTATTTACAAATAAATCTATCATATTTAGTAAATCATCCTTGTTTATTGTGTCAACGGAACTATAATTAATGCCGTCAAGGCTAAATTCTCCTTTACTATTGCTAATTCTTAAGATTTTCATAAGTTTTATTCCTTTCTATATATGCTGTTTGGCCAGCCTCTAAACTATCAAGCTGTATTGCATAATTTTCTATTTCTTTTCCAGTCTTTGACTTAAGCGTTTTGTCTGTAGGATAACCATAATAGATTCTGAACACTGGTTTCTCATCTACAATAGTCTTTTCAGTATAGATAACATAATTTGGATGAATAGATCCACCTATCGTATTGTTGTGGGTTACAACTACCACGGGCATCTCTTCTGCCAAATCTTTCAAAAGAATATTTACATCGTCTTTAAGGAAGATATTATCAAACGAGGACTCTGGCTCATCAATAAGTAACATATCATAATTTCTTGCATCCTGAATAGAATTCAGCAAGTTATATTCAGACTGTTCACCACCAGACACGTCCAACCCATATTCATTAAGTATCTTATAATCCACTGTTATGAAGAATTTATAGATTTCAGCATTGTTGATACATTCTATCTCTTTCAATTTTTTGATAAAAGAAATAGGATTACTATATTGTGTATAAGCATCTACCAAGCTTACCTTTCGCCCCAAGACAGATTTCATATCAGTGGCATTCTCAAACTTTCTGGTTTTAGCCTGAATTTTGAACTTTGCTACATCCATTGAAGCAATCTTCCTTTCACGCATAATATAAGAACAAAGCAACTTAAACTTTGTACGTTTATGTCTATTAGTTGCAATTGTATAGAAACTTACGTCTGGTAAAGCTGGTGCAGAGGAATGATATTGAAGACGTTTGTTAATCTCAACCATCAAGGAGTTAGTCCACTTTTTCTTGTTATATAGTTCTAAGGCTTTTTGATATTGGCTTTCCAAGTCAAAAAGTAATGCTTTTAGAGCATTTATATCAATATATCGATTTATAGTTTCTCTATATTCTACATTACTTATAATTACAAGTACATGACCTATTAATTGTTTGAGTGTGTCGGGTTCAGCAATATCAAACCTATAATCGTTGAATAATGTACATTTAGAAAAAACATCCTTTAAACCTTCATCTTTAGCTATGTTTTTAAGAGTTTCTATATAGTCCTCTATAGCACTCCCATCTATTTGCTCATCGTTGATACTTACCGCATCATCCACAGCACTTCTGAACAAATCAATATAATCCTCAAATAAGCTGTTTTTCTTTTCGGCAAGAAGATTATCATACATATTCTTATCTTGGCTTTCACTGCCATTAACCAGTGAAAATTGCTTAATGTATTTAACATTTTCTTTGCCATATTTACTGTTAATTATTCTGAGTGTATGTGATTTTCCTGATGATCTACGACCAAGAACTACGCTCAGCCCCGAAGAAATCTTTAATTCACCAGTATTGATGTCTATTAGGTTCTTATCTGAACCATCCAATGCGACCTTTTGTCTATCTTTCAGTGCTTCTTTCAGTGCATGAACGGATAAGTCGCCGACCTCAATAAAGGTTTGCCTGGGCTGGAAATCATGAATTGCTGATGTAAATCTACCATCACTGAAATACACTGGCACTAAACTATTCTTGTCCTTTCGACAATAGATGAATTTTTTAGGACTGTTAACCTCTCCTGCTGTGATATGTTCTCCCAACTTCAAAATAACATCCTTTGGAATATGAGGCTTTTTATCGTAATGAGGTATTAATAAGTATTTTGAGAGGTCTGTAAATATAGACTCAAATGTAGGCAAGTCTAACGAATCTGTTGCCGTATGGATATTTGACGTTACCATATTTGTCCTCTTATCAAAGTCATCTATGTCCAACTCATCTGTAATAACTAATATGTGTCCGTTACATAAATCGACCTCGATACCCGGAAATACCGTTATATCTACCAGCATAGCTTTTATTGTAAGATATTGATTCTTATCAAATACATTATGGTTAGTAATAGCAATGCCGTCTATTCCCATCGTTGAAACGTACTCTTTTAACTTCGAAATGTCAAAATCAAAGTGACTGTCGCTAACGGAACTTGGAATTGTATGTATATGTAAATCGATCTTTTTCATATTTTACAAATATACAAATTTTCAATAAATTTAAATAAAAGAATAGCAATATCAACAGTACTTAACAGCATTCAGCAACAAAAAGCTGGAAGAAATTCTAGAGTATGAGCACTTATATACTCCATTGATTATTTCCGGTATAATGAAGATACAATAAACCTATAGTTGCAGACCTCGAAGCCCACTGATTACAATGTAATAAAACTTTCATTCTCATAATCACTCTGAGAACCAATAAAAAGATTATGTGTAATTTCTATCATGTTAATAATTAATCATACTACTGTATCGCCTGCATTTTCTCCCCCCGTACCTACAACGCTTCCCATCAATTAACGACCATGTATTCATCCAATTTTGATTGGATTTCCCGGTAAATACCAAGTATATATTCTTCCATTCCAACTTCCTTCAACGCTTGGTAATTCTCTAAATCCTTTGCGAACTGATACAGATTCAGGTGAAACTCCTCATCGGTAGATTCTAACAGTTTTCCATTTTCGTCCATCAATCCGAACACCAGCAGTAATCTGTTATATAAATTCCTATAACCTTGCCTGTACTTCTTGTATTTTACCGGATCATCCTCCCGGTAACAATCTTTATAAAAGAAATCTTCAAGTCCGATTACTTCAAACCAGATACCCATAAACCGGATCAACTCTTCAACAAAAACATCTCCGCTACTTTCGATTGCAGTCTCAAAAGAATTACTTCTCTTGAGCCATGTTAAGCTAAAATCCGGGTTAAAATACTTTATAAATGATAAAACCACTTCTTCGGAAGAATCCAAATTCAACTTATTTAAAAAACAATGAATTTCCAGACTCAAAATTTCTTTCCTGAATCGCTTCGGGTCCGCTTTGTCCAGAAAAACAAGAAGTTTGCTCTCTTCACAGGCTATGTCTGCTGTAATCTTAGAGTAATTTTCAACGTTCTCTATCCGGACAATAGCCTGAACGGCAAAATAAAGCAGAAGTTCATAATTCAGAAAGAAATACCATTTTCTTGTTCTTACCAAAAAAGGATAAAGGCAATTTAAACCGACACCTTCTATCCCGCTTTTCTTCAGCCATTGTTCAAGCTGAGCATCCGTATAATAAATTCTTTCTCTGTAATATTTACCACATTTAAAATATTCCAATGCCCATTGCATCAAAAAGCAGCCAACTTATCTGCCGGAATACCGCTTTCCGAATGATTTAAATAATAACCTGCAAAATGATCCAGCACACACGGTGGACGGAGCAAATGTGCGCACAATTGCCCCGTCCCGTGATTGCAAACACGTGAGCATACCGCTAACCGCAGGCGTCAATGCGATGCGGATAGCAGCATACGACAAGCGCACCCTGAAAGCGATGTTCGTCAGCACAGAGCCCGGCGGTTATTTTGGCGTAGCACCTTATTTTTCGGCAGGATTATCCGTCGGATTTTAATAAGCCCGGAATATGAAATTCCTGTGGCGTTTATTTGTACAGCTTAAAATCCGGTACATGCCGGGAGCGACCGTCTGCATCATTCATATCTTTCTCTTTATCCTCTGCTGGCTGATTATTCTATTGAATGATTACTTCCCGGAAGTCCCCAACTGGCAGATATACGTTTTCGGAGGCTGGTAAAAAAGGGCAAATGCGCCTTTTTGTTCATCATTCCTGTAAGAGTATTATCTGCATTCCTCTCCCTTCGTTTACCCGGTTTTTATTATTTTTGCATAAAGATAAAAACAAGACCATGCAGATTTTATTAGCTTGTGCCAAACATATGACCACCCGGTCGGAAGTCTCACCGGAGCTTTCGACAAAGCCCAGGTTCCTAAAAGAAGCCAGCCGCCATGCACTGCAACTGGCGGCCTTTACGGAAGCAGAATTGGGGAAAGCCCTCAAGTGCAATGCACGCCTGGCGATCCTGAATAAACTGCGTTACCTCTCTTTTTTCGATCCCGAAGACAGCGGGGCTGCCGTATTATCCTACAATGGAATGGCCTACCGGCATCTGCGTGCCTGGGAATTTACAGAGGCCGATTATGCGTATGCCAACAGCCATCTGTGGATCTGTTCTTTTTTATATGGCCTGCTCCGGCCGATGGACCGCATCAAGAACTACCGTTTGGAAGGCAGTGTGAAACTGCCGGATAATGATGAACGGAATATGTTCGACTTTTGGAAACCCCTACTGACGGATGTGCTGATCGAATCGGTGAAGCAGGACGATGGATGCCTGGTGCATCTGGCCACCGAGGAAATGACCCGCCTCTTCGATTGGAAACGGGTGAAACGGGAAGTAAAGGTGCTGGAACCCCAATTCTTCGTCCGGGATGGCGAGAAACTAAAAAACATCGTCGTATATGCCAAAATGTGCCGGGGCGCCATGACCCGCTACATTCTGCAAAACCGTCTCACCACCCCGGAGGAGCTGACCGCCTTTTCCTACGAAGAATTCAGGTATCAACCCGAAGCCCTCCCCACGAAACCGGATGTATTACCGTTTGTGTTGGAGTGAAGAATAGCAAAAACGAATTTGATTTATGGGAAAAAATTCGTAAATTGTGAAAACCAAACCATCTGTTAAAGTGTGTGCTATGGATACCCTGAGTTTTGAACAAGTCGAAAAAAGATCATCACCTTGCGGAACACTCCGGTCATTCTGGATTCCGATGCGGCCGAACTCTACGGAGTGGAGACCAAACGGGTAAATGAAGCAGTAAGTAATAATCCGGATAAGTTTCCCACAGGATATATTATCCGGTTGGAAAAAACAGAATGGGACGGATTGAAGTCGAAATTTTCGACTTCAATAAAAGGAGGGAAAACGAAACTTCCTTTTGCCTTCACCGAACGGGGTTTATACATGCTGGCAACTATCCTGAAAAGCAAACAGGCTACTCAGACCACCCTCGCCATTATCGATGCTTTTTACAAACTCCGCTTGCTGACACGGCAGTTAACAGCCCTTCCTGAAGCAGATGAACCCACCCGGAAATCGATCCTGCAAAAAAGCGGTCAATTGATCGCAGACCTATTAACAGACGAATTGCCCACGGTTATAACCGAAACAACGGTGGAACTCAATCTGGCCGTTTTAAAAATCAAACACTCAGTCACTAAAAACAGCCGTCCAGAAGAGACAAATCAATAAATAGGGACAGATAAACCTACCCGATTTCCGCACAATTGCCCTGTCCCCGTGTGTGTTATCCTTTATCATACAGCTTTTTACCCAGAATACTGGAATATAAAGTTATAAAATATATCTTTGTAGACATCAATAGAAAAAAGTTCACTACAAACCCGGCACCGTCATGTCAGAAAAAGAAACAAACGGCAAAGAATCCTACGTACTGCTGCAAACCATCTACGATAACCTACCAGTAGGCCTCGAACTCTACGACAGCGAAGGCAACCTTACTGAAATAAACCATGCGGGCATGGCTATGATGGGAGTCACAGACAAGAAAAACATGCTGGGAATAAACATTTTTCAGAATCCCAACATCCCCGATGACATGAAAGACCGCTTGCGGCAAGGGGAAAACGTACGCTTCACCGTGGGTTACGACTTCAGTCTGGCAAGGGAAAAATACTATCCCACTACCCATACGGGCGTGCGCCACCTGGAAATCACCGTCTCGGTGGTAAAGCAAAACAACGGCGGAATCGACAAATATATTTTCGTAGCCCAGGATGTCACCACTACCGTGCAGGTGGAAAAAGAACTTCGGCAGAACAAGCAAAAGACCGAACTGGCCATGAAGGCTTCCGGTTTCGCCCTTTGGGAGTTCGATACACTGAAACAAGTGTTCCTGGCAGAAAATGAACCGCTTAACAACTACGATAAGACCCGCCCCCTCGACCTCGAAGCCTATTACGCCAACATGCACGAGGCCGACCTGCCACAGGCACACCGGGCAGGCCGCCTGATGCTCGAGGGACGGGACGAACCCTTCACCATAGACGTGCGCCTCCGCTTTCCCGGCAAATCCGAGTGGCAATATTGCACCGTCAACGGCGCCCCTACGAGAAAGACGCCACGGGCAAAGTCGTTAAATACGTGGGATTCCGCAAGGATAACACGGAACTGGAAAAAAGGAAACAGTTACAGGAAAAGATACTCAACAATATACCCCTGCCCATCCACATCAAAGACGTGGAAGACAACTTCCGCTATGTCTTCTGCAACGAAGAAAGCCAGCGGATGTTCGACACCCATGAAGGGGAAACCGTCTACAACATCATCGACCAACAACAGGGGAAACAAATGCAGAAAACCGACCTGGAAGTCTTCACCACCGGCAAACCTTATCTCGGGTTGGAACGCATCACGCTCAAAGACGGGCGGGTGTACGACACAATCGTCCGCAAAAACATCATCTACGACGGCGACAAACGCCTTCTGCTCAATATCCGCTGGGACCAGAGCCTGCAGAATGAACTGAAACGCCGCGCCAAAGTACTTTCCATCTCGATGGAAGCAATGGACGCCTACACCTGGTTTTTCGAACCGCAGAAAGGGCGGGTAAGCTTCGGCGAAGGCTTCGACAAAATCGGGCGCGACGCCTCGGAAGTCAATTCCCTGGAAAAATTCCTAGCCTGCATCCACCCCGACGACCGGGAGCTTTTCACAGGCACACTGGAAGAAGTGGGCCACCACGACAGCGGCGAATGGAAAGTGGAATATCGCATCGACCTCAGGGGAAACGGCGTCTATGAATGGTGGGAAACGCGCGGCGTGCTCGAAACGTCGATCCTCAACGACGCTCCCTACCAGTATGTCTCCGGCATGTCGATCAACATCGAAGCCCACAAGCAAGCGGAACTGACACTGCTGAAAAACAAGGAGGAACTGGATAAACTGATCCGCCAGAACGAACTGGTGCTCAACAACACCAATTCCGGGCTGGCATACATCGACAAAGATTACATCGTGCAATGGGAAAACATCTCCATGTGTTCCGCCAGCCTTTCCTACGAGGCCTACAAGAAAGGCGTACATTGCTACGAGAGCGCCCACAACCGCCGCACCCCCTGCGAAAACTGCGTCATGCAACGCGCCATGCAATCGAGGCAAATGGAGCAGATCCAGTTTCGCCTGAGCAACAAGCGCGCTATTGAAGTACTGGCGACCCCCGTATTCAACGACGGCCACACCCTCGACGGCATCGTCATCCGCGTGGACGACATCACGGAGCGCGAACGGATGATCGAGGAACTGCGGCAGGCCAAACTATTGGCGGAACAATCCGACAAGCTCAAGTCCGCCTTCCTCGCCAACATGAGCCACGAAATCCGTACCCCGCTGAATGCTATCGTGGGATTCTCCGACCTGCTGATGACCACCGAAGACAAGGACGAGCGCGAAGAATACATGCACATCATCCACACCAACAACGAACTGCTGCTGAAGCTGATCAGCGATATCCTGGACTTGTCGAAACTCGAAGCCGGTTCGGTGGAACTGAAATACGAAGATTTCAACCTGTCGGAATATTTCAACGACCTTGCCTCCTCCATGAAACAACGGGTCACCAATCCGAATGTCAGGCTGATTGCCGTCAACCCTTACTGCACCTGCCGCGTCAAATCGGACAAGAATCGCATCGCACAGGTCATCACCAACTACGTTACCAACGCCATCAAATACACTCCGAAAGGTTTCATCGAGATGGGCTACGAACAGGTGGACGAGGGTATCCGCCTCTACGTCAAGGACAGCGGCATCGGTATTGCGGAAGAAAAGAAAGTCAAAGTATTTCACCGTTTTGAAAAGCTCGATGAATTTGCGCAGGGCACGGGACTCGGCCTCTCCATCTGCAAGGCCATCACCGAAGCCATGGGCGGCAGTGTTGGTTTTGAATCCACCTACGGCGAAGGTTCGCAGTTCTGGGCCATACTGCCCTGCGATCCTGAAATATTGGACGCTACTCCCGAAGAAGCACGGACTGTCGCCGCCCGCCACGCACTGGACGAAACTCCGGCATTCTCCGCCAAACGCCCAACCATCCTGATAGCCGAAGACATCACCAGTAATTTCCTCTTAATCTCTGCCCTGCTGCGTCGGCACTTCAACGTACTGCATGCCTTGAACGGCCGCGAAGCCGTGGAGATGGCGAAAAATAATCCCCCGGATCTGATCCTCATGGACATGAAGATGCCAGAGATGGACGGTCTTACCGCCACCGCCGAAATCCGTAAATTCCGTCCCAACCTCCCCATCGTCGCCCTAACAGCCCACGCCTTCGAATCCGACAAGACTGCTGCCCTCCGGGCAGGATGCAATGAATACCTCGTCAAGCCCATCGATAAAGCCCGCCTGATGGCCGTGCTCCGCAAATTCTGCCGCAACGTCCCCGGCCTCCCGGAAGGATAATCCCTCCGCAAAGACCGCCCGGAAACCGGCATTGACGGGTTTGCCTCACAACGTATTCTGCAACGGGGGCTATAAATCTTACCAGATTCAAAAACTGACTTTCACCCAAGCGATCAGAACACCCAACACCAGTGCATTTACGGCAATTACGGGAACCGATTTACGCTCTTTTTCGGCCACTAACACCAGCACAGGCAAAGCCATGGCCAAAGAGACAAGAGCTCCTTCCAACCACCAAGACAGCCCAGGCAGATGGATATGAAAAATCACAATCGCAACGACGACATATTGAATAAAAGCAGAAAGACACGAGGCCTTAGGAAACTTTTTCAACAACATAGGTATTACATCCACTCCTCCAGCAACAAGCCCGGTACCTAAAGATAACCAAAAGTGATTCATTGTATTCAAGTTTTAATTACACTCTCATTTCAAATTTTTTACTCGCCTGTAAATGTCACGTCTACTCCCTGCCTCTTCCTGAAATCCGGCTTCGGAATCCTCCTTTACCTTCCCTCCCGGATCCGCAACCACCCAACGCTTCATTTATTTCATCCGTCATAAAAATCTTGTCTCAGAATTCCAAAATGTAGCAAAGGTAAATATTAATCCAACACTTCAATTCAAGAACTAAATTTATTATTTATATTAAAAAAAATATTTTTCATTAAAATACAACCAATCCCGATTAACTTTGCATCCAAATCAAAAACAGAACAATAAAATACCGACAAACATGGACATTCAGGAAAAAGCAGCGCAAATAGTCGCTACGGCACAGATCGTTACACTGGCTTCGATAGACGAAAACGGCTATCCGCGCCCGGTGGCAATGGTAAAACTCAAAGAGGAGGACGGTGCAATCTACGTCTCGACCGGAACAAGTTCGGCAAAGACAGCCCATTTTAGGGCCAACCCCAAAGCAGGGGTCTCAATTGTAAAAGGCAGCGACAGCGTCGTTTACACCGGCGAAATAGAGATCGTAACGGACGAGGCGATAAAACGCTCTCTCTGGAGCGACTGGATGCTGCCCCATTTCCCCGGGGGAGTGGAAGACCCGGAATACTGTGTATTGAAATTCACCCCGGAATCAGCAACCTATTGGATCGACAACGTATTTGTAAAAAATGAGCAATATATGAATCTGTTTTGCCAAAGCTGCGGCATGCCGATGCGAACTCCGGACCAATTCGGAACAAATAAAGACGGTTCCGCCAATGAGGATTATTGCTGCTATTGCTATAAAGAGGGGGCATTCCTCCAAGATTGTACAATGGAGGGGATGATCGAACATTGCATTCAATTTCTCGATGAATTCAACGGGGCTTGTGATACCCAGTATTCGAAAGAAGAAGCGATTGCTCAGATGAAAGCCTATTTTCCCCGGCTCAAACGATGGGCAAAATAAAAGCACAGTGACCTAAAGCCCCCGGCTCCGTGATTTACCGGAATATCCAAGCAGGTAAAAGCCCCGGTAACCGGTAACCCTTGAAACTCCGGTGCCGGGGGCTGTTGTAAAAACACCGGCTCCTTCCTCATCGATACATTATCATTTTTCCCTATCTTTCTAAACAAGACGGCAGCCAGGTGCATCCTGCCACGAAGAAAATGATCCGCCTGTCCGCTTGGAAACAAGTGAAGTGCAGAGTGAAAGTGCCGGAACCTCAACTTTTCGTTCGTGAAGGCAGGAAACTGAAAACGGTTGCAGTATATACCCCAATATGTCGGGCCGCTATGATCCCCTGTATCCTTCGGAACCGCCTGAAAACAAGAGAAGCTGACCGCTTTTTCCTACGAAGAATTCCATTACCAGCCTACATCCACCCTAGTAATCACGGAGATGGGGCAAATGTGCGCACATTTGCCCAGTCCCCCTGTGTTATCCCCTCGTAAACCATTCCTTAAACTCAGCGACGCGGACTTTACTGACCAGAATTTTCTCCGCCACAGGAACGGTCAGGTTGACGGACAGACGGCTGTTGAACCACAGGTCGATGTCTTTAATAGCACGGCGGGCAATCAGATACTGGCGGTTGACCCGGAAAAATGCGGCAGGAGGCAGGGAATCGGCTATTTCGTCCAGTGTCTGCGACAGGGCGTATTCCCTCCCATCCGTTACGGCTTTTACATTCCCGTCGATGATATAGAAATAATACACGGCATCCACCGCCAGCGGCAGTAATTTATCTCCTTTCTGGGGGATCAGGAAATGTGTTTTATAATGTTCCTGCTGTTTCAATGCCTGCAAAAGGCCCTGCAAACCGGCTTCCTGCATCCGGTCAGCCGATTGTTCCCCCCTCAGGCATTCCAGTTTCAGAAGTGCATTCCGTACGTCTTCAGCAGCAATGGGTTTCAGCAAATAATCCACGCTGTTCACCTTAAAGGCTTTCAGGGCATATTCATCGTATGCCGTCGTGAAAATCAGGGGACAACGGATCTCCACATGCTGGAAAATCTCAAAAGCCGAACCGTCCGCCAGATGGATATCCATAAATACCAGGTCGGGCTGCGGTTGCGCACGGAACCAGTCAATGCTTTCGGCAATACTGTCCAGAGCCGCCACCACTTCGATTTCCGGCGCCACCTCCGACAGCAAAGCCATCAGATTGCGCACAGCCGCTTTTTCATCTTCAACAATTACCGCTTTCATACGTTTATCATTTCATTTTCATAGCCCCTATAACCCCCTCATCTTTTTCAGGTGTACCAAAGTACCCGGAGGTTTCACAACAAAGGTATTTTCACACAAAAAACATCACCCGTTTTTTCCACCACAATCTGTCGCTGAAACAGCAGTTCATAGCGTTTGTTCAGGTTTGCCAGTCCGATTCCGGTGGTCGATTCCCCGGTCATCTTCGGCTGGATACGGTTGCATACACTCAGCCACTCCCCGCCTTCCGTGCGGATCGTAATAACCAAAGGACGGCGGTTGCTGATCTCATTATGTTTGATTGCATTTTCTATCAACAACTGCACAGCCATCGGTGGCACCTGCTTATCGCGGAGCTGTTCGTCCACCTCGATCTCAAACCGGAGGTTATCCTCATAGCGCATCTGTTGGAGGAAAATATAGGCATTCACAAACTCCATTTCCCCCGACAAAGGCACTTTCTGGGTGTCGTTGCCCTGCAGGGTATAGCGCAACACCCGGGACAACTCCTGAATATACTCCTGCGCCTTATCCTGGGATTCGCGCACCAGCGAACGCAGCGTATTCAGCGAATTGAACAGCATATGCGGATTTAACTGGTTTTTGAGGGCTTCGTATTGATTCTGCAAACTTTCAGCCCGTAATTGCTCGTTTTCGAGCTGATAGGATTGCTGGCGGCGCACCAGATAAATGATGTAGCAACTGCCCGTGACAATGCAGGTAATGATGAAATCCCTGAGCGGATGCAGGTAATGATGCGCCAGTGCATCAATAGCCGGAATATCGAAATGCTGATGCAGATAAACGAAAAAACGCCCCAGGCCACTGCTTAACATCCAGGTGACCACAAATGAAAAAGCGATACGCCCTACCCCTGTTTTCATCCCCTTTGTGCCGAACCTGAAAATCAAAGCGTTGACGGCAAACAGGAGCAACAGGGAAATAAAGGTAAACCCGATCTCAAACCCCACATCCTGCGGTTTCATTCCCGGGAAAAGGCTGAACGGCTCGTAAGTAACGAACAGTGAGATCAGCTCCGGGAAATGAATCAACGAAGCCACCGTCGCTGAGATAATCACAATAATCAGCAGGAAACGGCTTTGAAAAAGAGGACTGTATAATTTCATAAATACTACATCGGAATTAATTACACATCTTACCCGGACTGATAAACCGGAATCAAGGCACGTAACAAAGATAATGTAAGTTGAGTACAGAATCTTCAAGTTTGCTTGAAAGTTATGCCGAAACGCAGCTTATCTTATTCAAAGATAATGCAAGTTGAGTGCAATCAAACTTGTTTAAATTGCCGAAATACAGCTTATCTTATCCCAAGATAGTGTAAGCTGAACACAGAGTCAAATTTATTTGAAGTCTGTTGGAGCACAACCTATCTTATTCAAAATAACTCAATAAGCCGGGGGGACTTACAAAAATAAGATTTATTTCTTTTCCTGATGCAGGATCCGGGCCGTCACATACATTCCGGGCCGGAAAAGCTCTTCCTGAGTGTCCACCCGGGCGTAGATTTCCAGCGAACGGCTAGCTTCGTCCACCTGCTGCCCCACAGAAACCAGGGTAGCCCGGAACACTTGCGCCCCGATCCCGTTTACCGTAAATTCGACGGCATCCCCGTTGTGGATATTCGACAAATCTTTCTCATAAGCCACCAGACGCAGCATCGTGCGGTCCTTGTTGATCACATCGCAAAGGGCTTCCCCGGCGGCGATGTGCTTCCCGGTATTGATCCGCACATTCCCCACATATCCGTCAATCGGGGAATGCACCTCTAAATAGGGCCGTATGCCTCCAGTCAGCAAAACGGACGGCTGAATTCCCAGCAACTGCAATTGCGCCGCTGTAGCCTGCTCCCGGCTTTTCATCGACAGGTACTCCGCCTTAGCCTGCTGCAAACGCTTCTGTGAGGCCGCCTGTTCTTTGGACAGTGCCAGCTGGCGATTGTACTCGGCTTCCAGGTATTCCAATTGGGCATGACTATCCAGATACCCCTGCTGCAAATTAATAAAATCAGGATTTTCCAACGTCACCAATAACTGTCCTTTTTTCACCGCCATACCGGAGAGCAATTTACTGTCCTTCACCGTCCCGCCCATAACCATCGTCACGGTAGCCTGACACTCCGGTGGCACCACCAGTGTCCCGTTGAACAACACCTCATTGGGTTTAGACGTAGCAGAACTATGCGCGTCCGCCTCCTCGATTTCTTCTACCTGCTCAGCCACAACAGCCGTATCTACCGAAGCCACTGCCCCGGCAGCGGAATTATTTTTAGCATCCTTGCATCCTGCAACAGCTAATACAATCAGGGGGATAAGTATTTTTTTCATGGTTAAATTATTTTTATTCAAATGGTTCCAATAGTTCAAAGGATGTATAGGATCGTATATTCTAATTTTGAAATATCATTGTAAGTTCCTTGACTTATTTAACAAAACTCTACATTACACTTGTATACATATCTTGATAACAGCTCATTAGGTTGGATGAAATGGATAACTAATTTTGATATGCTACTGAATAGATTCATGATTCAAATCAGCCAAAATCATTCAGTTCCCTACTTTCCAATATCTTTCATTTCTCCATTTTCTGAATTATTCCGGCATCTTTATCTATACAATTCATACTCCAATGCTGCCACATTATACTGATACACCGCCTCGATATACCCGCGTTTAATCTCCCGGGCAGCATTCAGGCTCTGGATATACTCCGTGATATCGGTTTCACTCTCGCGAAACATCAGGTCGGCGGCTTTCATCAGCTCCTCCGCTTCCTTCAGGGCAGACATCCGGTAATAACGGACACTCTCGCCGTACTTGTTCAACTGAATCCGCAGTTCACCGACCTTATGGTCCAGTTCACGGATACTGCGGTCCGTCTCGATGCGGCTGATATCGGCAGCAATGCGCGCCTGCCGAATCTTACTGCGCTGAGGGACAAAATACAACGGGAAAGAAGCCCCCACCATCCACGAATTCAATCCCCTGAGTGGCCGTATATCCTGGCGCACATAGCCAAACGACAGTTCCGGGAAAAAACGGCTGCGCTCCACTTTCAGCATAGCGGTCATTTCATCGGTGAGGCTACTGAAATAATTCCGGTAAGCCTCGCCCCCGGCTGCCGGGAACGAATCCACGGCCAGCATCGACAAATCCGGCTGCGCAGGCTCTATGGGGGAATCCGAATAACAGGCCCATTGCAAACGGCGGGCTGCCACCCTCAACTCCTCCTGTGCCTGAAACAAACGGGTCCGCATATCCGCTGCCAGCGTCGACGTCATACTCTTTTCCAGCAGCGTAATCTCCCCCTGCTGGTAGCGCAACTCCCCGGCATGCTGCAAACGATCCGCCAACTCCAACTGTTCCTGGTACAAAGCCAGCGCATGCATCGCATATACATAATAACTCCATGCCCGTTTCGCCTCGGCCCTCACCTCTTTTTCCACCAATACGGCATAATTCCGCCCGGTTTCCATCTGCCGCTTCACCAAAGCATTCTTATAAAAAGGGGTCAGCAGCGACCCCAGGCTCTGGGTCACCTCTATCTGATAATCATCCCGGCCTTCCCCGTTCAGCTGTCCCCACGAATAACCAAATTCCGTAGCAGGCAATTCCGCCACTTCCCCGCGGCCCGCCCGGCTCATCTCAATCTGTGATTCGGCAATCTGCAAACGGGGACTGTTTTTCACCGCCAACGCCACCACCTGCTCCAGCGTCAACCGCTGCACGCCTGCCTCCGTCTGCGGCTCACCTTCCGGCAAAGCCCTGCCAGTCGCATCCGCCACCTGCAAAACTCCCCGGTTCACTCCGCTCCCCTCCTGGGCCTGAACATACCCCGGCAACACCAGCAGCAACACCACCGCGCCTATTCCGAAAAAGCGCCTGAAATATCCTCTTTTCAGCAAAACAGCCGAATTGACAATCTGATAAAATATAGGAATAATAATCAGTGTGAGTATCGTAGAGACAATCAATCCGCCGATCACCACCGTCGCCAACGGTCGCTGTACCTCTGCCCCGGCTGAAGTAGCAATTGCCATCGGCACAAACCCCAGCGAGGCCACCAATCCGGTCAGGAACACCGGACGCAGCAAATGGGGCGTGCTTTCCCGGATCACCACCCGCGTGGTCTTTTCGTAACGCCCTTCCTTGCGGCATTCCGTAAAACGGTTGATCATCAGGATACCGTTAAGCACCGCGACACCAAACAGCGCGATAAACCCGACCCCGGCTGAAATACTGAACGGCAGGCCGCGCAGCCACAAGGCCAGTATACCACCGATCAGGGACAGGGGAACCGTACTGAACACCACCAACGTATACGTGACACTCCGGAAAGCAAAAAACAGCAGCAGTAGGATCAGTGACAAAGCCACAGGGATCACAATCAACAACGTACTGATTGCATTCTGCAGGTTCTCAAACTGTCCGCCGTACTCAAAATAATAACCGGGCTTCAGCCGTATATTCCGGTCCAGCGTCTCCTGAATCTGTGCCACCACCTGCTGTATATCCGCATCCCGCACATTCACCCCGATCACAATGCGCCGCTTGGTCGCATCGCGGTTGATCTGCAAAGGCCCGTTCACCAATTCTATGGCAGCCACCTCGCTCAGCGGCAACTGCATCCCTTCGGACGTGTGTACAAACAACTTATCTATATTGAAATCGGCCACTTTATCCTTGTCCAGGCGGACCACCAGGTCGAACCGCCGTTCGTTTTCAAACACCACCCCGGCAATCTCCCCGGCATAGGCCGTACGGATCACCGTATTCAGCTCGCTGATATTAATACCGTAGCGGGCCAGCTTATCCCGGTCGTATTTCACCACCAACTGCGGCAATCCCATCGTCTGCTCCACAATCACGTCCGATGCGCCCGGAATCTTCTCCACATACGCAGCCGCCTTTTTCGCCTGTGCATACAGTTCGTCCACATCTTCACCGTAAAGTTTCACGGCAATATCCGCCTTGGCCCCGGTCATCAATTCATTAAACCGCAATTGTATCGGCTGGCTGAAATTGAATTCCGCCATCTTTTCCAGAGGTTCCAGCGCCTGCTTCATCTTTTCGACCATTTCGGCACGGCTTCCCGCACTCGTCCATTCGTCAAACGGCTTCATGATGATCATCACATCGGCATCCTCCACCGCCATCGGGTCCGTAGGCACTTCCGCCGTCCCGATCTTCGCCACCACATGCCGGATCTCCGGAAACTGCTTCATCAGGATCTCCTGCGCCTGTCCCGAAAGCTCTATGCTATTGCTCAGCGAACTGCCTGCCGGGAGCGTCATCTGCATCGCAAAATCGCCCTCGTCCATCGTCGGGATAAACTCTGCCCCCAAGCGGGTGAACAAAAACAGGCTACCCACCAAAGCCGAGAAAGCCACGGCAACGGTAGTCCATTTAAAACGCAGACAAAAACACAAAGCCCGGTGGTACACCTTGTTCAGCCACTCAAAAAAACGGTCCCCCCAGGTGCGGCTCGCCCGGATTTCCTTTTTCAGGAACAGCGAAGCCATCATCGGCACATAGGTCAGCGACAGGAATAAAGCCCCGACGATACAGAACACCAGCGTCTTGGCCATCGGCGTAAAATATTTCCCTTCAATACCCGTCAGGGTCAGTATCGGGAAAAATACGATCAGGATAATCAGCACCGCAAAAGTCGCCGACCGCACCACACTCCCGGCCCCCCGGGCTACTTCGGCATCCATTTCTGCCTGAGTCAAATGGCGTCCCCGGAACTGACGGCTGTATATATGGGCCAATATGCCTTCCAAGATCACAATAGAACCGTCGACCACAATACCGAAGTCCACCGCCCCCAGGCTCATCAGGTTGGCCGACACCCCGAATACCCGCATCAGGATAAACGCAAACAGCATCGCCAGCGGGATCACCGAAGCCACAATCAACCCGCCCCGCAGATTCCCCAGGAAAAAGATCAGCACCAGGAACACAATCACCGCCCCGTCGATCAGGTTGGAGATTACCGTCGAAATGTTCCGGTTTACCAAAGCCGAACGGTTCAGGTAAGGCTCGATGGAAACGCCTTCAGGCAATATCTTCTGCAATTTTTCCACCCGTTGCTCCAGCTCCTTCGTCACCACATTCGCATTTGCCCCTTTCAGCATCATCGCAATCCCACCGACACATTCCCCCTTCCCGTCCATCGTCATTGCCCCGAAACGCTTGGGTGCCCCGAAACGCACCTTTGCCACATCATTCACGTGGATAGGTATCCCGTTCCGGTTTGCCACCACGATATTCTCAATATCCTTGAGTGTGCCGATCATCCCTTCCGAACGGATATAATAAGCATGATTCACCTTCTCGATATAGCTGCCCCCGGTATTCTGGTTATTATTCGTCAGGGCATCATACACCTCGCTGATGGTGATATTCAGGGAATACAAAGCAGCCGGATCCACCGCCACCTCATATTGCTTCAGATAACCACCGAAACTGTTGATCTCCACAATCCCCGGAATACCCGAAAGCTGCCGTTTCACAATCCAATCCTGGATCGTACGCAGCTCCATCGCATCGTATTTCTTCTCATACCCCGGAGCCACCCGCAGGATATACTGATAGATCTCCCCCAGCCCCGTTGTAATCGGCATCAACTCGGGCGTTCCCAGTTCCGGTGGGATCTCCCCGGCTACCGCCTGTATCTGCTCGTTGATCAGTTGCCGCGCATCCAGTGTCGGCACGTTCTCATTAAACACCACCGTGACCAGTGACAACCCGAAACGCGACACGGAACGGATCTCCTCCACATTCATTATATTGCTCATGGCAATCTCTATCGGCGAAGTAATCAATTGCTCCACCTCCTGTGGCGCCAGTGTCGGCGAGACCGTCACAATCTGCACCTGATTATTCGTAATATCAGGCACGGCATCCACCGGCAAAGTCAGCATCGCATAAATTCCCCCGATGAGCAGGAACAAAGTCGTCAGTCCCACAAACAACTTGTTCTTAATCGAAAAGTGTACAATAGCATGAAACATCGTTAATCCTTTTATAATTTCTGTAACAAATGTATCATTATACGAAAAAACAACCCTCAGGAATCCATTAAACCGGAAATTTTCACTCCTGAACTGACGAAAAGTGAAGTTAAACACACGGGGACAGGGCAAATGTGCACACAATTGCCCCGGCCCCAGGATTAAAATAAAAAACTCCCACCGAAGCGGGAGTATAGGATTACATCCTTCGGCATATAGCCTTGCTGTGATAAGATGTAAAAATTGATTTGTTTAATCAACGAAACAAATTTACACAACCGTTTGCAAAATCAAAATATTTTACAGAATTTTAACGGAATTAATTTACGTATAGTAAACTACCAACTTATGGAAACCACTTTAGGCATTGATTTAGGTACCAATAGTATCGGTCTGGCATTAGTCGATCAGGAAGAACATCAAATCCTATACTCCGGTGTCCGCATATTTCCGGAAGGGATCAACAAAGATACCATCGGACTAGGGGAAAAAGAAGAATCCCGGAATGCCACCCGAAGGGCCAAAAGACAAATGCGCCGCCAATATTTCCGGAAAAAATTACGGAAAGCCAAACTCCTGGAACTCCTCATTGCCTACGATATGTGCCCCTTAAAGCCGGAAGACGTCCGTCGGTGGAAAAACTGGGACAAACAGCAAAAATCAATCGCCCGTCAATTTCCGGACACTCCGGAATTCCGGGAATGGTTAAAACAAAATCCTTACGAATTGCGCAAGCGGGCCGTTACGGAAGATATTACCCGCCCGGAACTGGGACGTATACTTTATCAGATGATCCAAAGAAGAGGTTTTCTGAGCAGCCGCAAAGGAAAAGAAGAGGGAAAAATATTCACCGGAAAAGACCGGATGGTAGGTATCGATGAAATCCGGAAAAATTTGCAAAATCGGACACTCGGAGCCTATCTCTATGACATCGCTCCCAAAAACGGTGAAAAATACCGGTTCCGTACTGAAAGGGTCAGGGCCCGTTATACCTTACGGGATATGTATATCCGGGAATTTGAAATCATCTGGCAAAGACAAGCCGGACATCTAGGCCTTGCCCACGAACAAGCCACCCGGAAAAAGAATATTTTCCTGGAAGGCTCTGCTACAAACGTCCGGAATAGCAAACTGATTACACATTTACAAGCCAAATACGGGCGAGGCCATGTCCTTATCGAAGATACGCGGATCACGGTTACCTTCCAATTGCCTTTGAAAGAAGTATTGGGAGGAAAAATTGAAATAGAGGAAGAACAGCTAAAATTCAAATCCAACGAAAGCGTTCTGTTCTGGCAACGCCCGCTTCGCTCCCAGAAATCTTTGCTCTCCAAATGTGTCTTTGAAGGAAGGAATTTCTACGATTCGGTCCACCAAAAATGGATCATCGCCGGCCCGACCCCTGCTCCCCTATCCCATCCCGAATTTGAAGAATTCCGGGCCTATCAATTTATCAATAACATTATTTACGGGAAAAACGAACACCTGACTGCCATACAACGCGAAGCCGTATTCGAACTGATGTGCACCGAAAGCAAGGATTTCAACTTTGAAAAAATTCCCAAACACCTGAAACTATTTGAAAAATTCAATTTCGACGACACCACCAAAGTTCCGGTTTGTACGACCATCAGCCAGCTCCGGAAGTTATTTCCCCACCCTGTCTGGGAAGAAAAACGGGAAGAGATCTGGCACTGCTTCTATTTTTACGACGACAATGCATTGCTTTTTGAAAAATTGCAAAAAGATTATGCACTGCAAACCAACGACCTCGAAAAAATAAAGAAAATAAGGCTGAGTGAGGGCTACGGAAATGTTTCCCTGAAAGCAATCCGCCGCATTAATCCTTATCTGAAAAAAGGATACGCTTACAGTACCGCTGTCCTCCTCGGCGGCATCCGCAATAGTTTCGGGAAACGCTTCGAATATTTCAAAGAATACGAACCGGAAATAGAAAAAGCGGTATGCCGTATCCTGAAAGAAAAAAATGCTGAAGGGGAAGCTATCCGGAAAATCAAAGACTACCTGGTCCACAACCGTTTCGGCTTCGCAAAAAACGACCGGGCATTTCAAAAGCTCTACCACCACAGTCAGGCGATCACGACGCAAGCACAAAAAGAGCGTTTATCAGAAACGGATAATCTGCGTAATCCGATTGTCCAGCAGGGTTTGAATGAATTAAGACGAACGGTAAACAAACTATTGGCAACCTGCCGGGAAAAATACGGTCCCTCGTTCAAATTCGACCATATCCACGTAGAGATGGGCCGGGAACTTCGGAGCTCTAAAACGGAACGGGAAAAGCAAAGCCGGCAGATCCGCGAAAACGAAAAGAAAAATGAGGCAGCAAAAATAAAGTTAGCAGAATACGGATTAAAGGCTTACCGAGATAACATCCAAAAATATTTACTATACAAAGAGATAGAAGAAAAAGGGGGTACGGTTTGTTGCCCCTATACCGGAAAAACACTAAATATCTCCCATGTGCTGGGAAGTGACAATTCGGTCCAGATCGAACATATCATTCCTTATAGTATTTCGTTGGATGACAGCCTTGCCAATAAAACCCTTTGCGACGCCACCTTTAACCGGGAGAAAGGCGAACTCACTCCCTACGATTTCTATCAGAAAGATCCCTCTCCTGAAAAATGGGGAGCGGGCAATTGGGAAGAAATTGAAGACCGGGCTTTCCGGCTCTTACCCTATGCCAAAGCACAACGCTTCATCAGGCGGAAACCCCAGGAATCCAATGAATTTATTTCCAGACAATTGAACGACACCCGCTATATCAGCAAAAAAGCCGTAGAATATTTATCTGCCATCTGTAGTGATGTCAAGGCATTTCCCGGACGACTGACCGCAGAACTCCGGCATCTCTGGGGAATAAACAATATTCTGCAATCCGCTCCGGAAATCACTTTCTCTTTGCCTGTTTCCGCCACCGAAAACCGCAGGGAATACTATGTCATTACGAACGAAAAGAACGAAGCCCTCCGTTTACTCCCCAAACAAGGGGACGTACCACAAACTGAAAAAGGGGAACTATTACTGGCAGGTCGGGTAGAGCGTAAAGTATTTAAATGCAAAGGTATGCCGGAATTTCCAACAGATGCCAGTGACGGGAAGTACTGGCGCCGGATAAAACTGTCTTCCTCCGTCACCTGGTCACCCCTCTTTGCTTCCAAACCCATCTCTGCAGATGGACAAATTGTACTGAAAGGACGGATCGAAAAAGGGGTTTTCGTCTGCAACCAACTGAAACAAAAACTGAAAACCGGCTTACCCGACGGCAGCTACTGGATCAGTCTTCCGGTGATCAGCCAAACCTTCAAAGAAGGGGAATCCGTCAATAACAACAAATTAACCTCCCGGCAGGTACAGCTGTTCGGACGCGTTCGTGAAGGGATATTCCGCTGCAACAACTACCAGTGCCCGGCCAGCGGTGCCGATGGTAATTTCTGGTGTACCCTGGATACCGACACAGCACAACCCGCATTTACACCCATCAAAAATGCTCCTCCCGGGGTCGGCGGGGGACAAATCATCCTCACCGGAGACGTAGACGACAAAGGGATATTCCATGCCGATGATGACCTGCACTATGAACTGCCGGCTTCCTTACCCAAAGGAAAATATTACGGTATCTTCACCGTTGAATCCTGTGATCCCACCCTTATTCCGATAGAGCTGTCAGCCCCCAAAACGAGTAAAGGCGAAAACCTCATCGAAGGAAACATCTGGGTGGACGAACATACCGGGGAAGTCCGGTTCGACCCGAAGAAAAACCGGGAAGATCAGCGCCATCATGCCATAGACGCCATTGTAATTGCCTTATCTTCCCAGAGTTTATTCCAACGCTTGAGCACCTACAATGCCCGGCGGGAAAACAAAAAAAGAGGCCTCGATTCCACAGAACATTTCCCCTCCCCCTGGCCGGGTTTTGCCCAAGACGTCCGACAAAGCGTCGTCCCTCTTTTGGTGTCGTATAAACAAAATCCTAAAACCCTCTGCAAAATCAGTAAAACCCTCTATAAAGACGGGAAGAAAATACATAGTTGCGGAAATGCCGTCCGGGGACAATTGCACAAAGAAACCGTTTACGGACAACGAACCGCCCCCGGCGCTACGGAAAAATCCTACCACATCCGGAAAGACATCCGTGAACTGAAAACCAGCAAACACATCGGTAAAGTAGTCGATATTACGATCCGGCAAATGCTCTTAAAACACCTGCAGGAAAATTACCATATCGATATAACGCAGGAATTCAATATTCCTTCGGATGCTTTCTTCAAAGAAGGGGTTTACCGGATCTTCCTTCCGAACAAACATGGAGAACCCGTACCCATCAAGAAAATCCGGATGAAAGAAGAGTTAGGTAATGCAGAACGGTTGAAAGACAACATCAACCAATATGTGAATCCCCGTAACAATCATCACGTTATGATCTATCAGGATGCAGACGGGAACCTGAAGGAAGAAATTGTCTCCTTCTGGTCGGTCATCGAACGGCAAAACCAGGGACAGCCCATTTATCAGCTTCCCCGTGAAGGCCGGAATATAGTCAGTATACTGCAAATAAATGATACTTTCCTCATAGGCTTGAAAGAGGAAGAACTGGAAGTATACAGAAATGATCTTTCAACCTTGAGCAAGCATTTATATCGTGTCCAAAAACTGTCCGGTATGTACTACACTTTCCGGCACCATTTAGCCTCCACCCTGAACAACGAACGGGAAGAATTCCGGATTCAAAGTTTAGAAGCCTGGAAACGAGCCAATCCAGTCAAAGTACAGATAGACGAAATCGGACGTATCACCTTTTTAAACGGACCGTTATGCTGAAAAGAACTCTGTTTTTCGGGAAACCCAGCCGTCTTTCGGTTAAAGACAAACAATTAGTGATTGAAATAAAAGAGACGGGGGAATTGCATAAAGCACCGATCGAGGATATTGGTTTTGTAGTGATCGAAAACCAGCAAATCAGTGTCAGCCTGCCTTTATTACAGGAATTCATGTCCAACAATGTAGCTGTGATCTTCTGCGATGCCAGCCACATGCCCAACTCCATGCTGCTCAACCTGGATGGCCACCATTTACAAAGTGAAATGTTCCGCTTCCAGATCAACGCCTCCGAACCCCTGAAAAAGAACCTGTGGAAACAAACCGTTGAGGCCAAAATACGCAATCAGGCTGCCTTACTGGATAAGTCAGGCAAAAACGGGAATATATTAAAACCATTTTATTGCAATGTAAAAAGCGGGGATACCGACAACCGGGAAGGGGCCGCTGCCCGGGTATACTGGACGGAAATGTTCGGCACCAGTTTTATACGCGACCGGTACGGAGAGTGCCCCAATAATCTGTTAAACTATGCTTACATCGTCCTACGGGCTGCAGTTGCACGAGCCATTACAGGTTCTGGTTTACTACCCACCCTGGGGCTTTTTCACCACAACCGTTACAACGCTTTTTGCCTAGCGGACGACCTCATGGAACCTTACAGGCCTTACGCCGATGAAGTAGTGTCCGGGCTGTTTCAAAAAGGTGAAAAAGAACTGACCACCGCAGTAAAAGCAGAAATACTAAAGATTCTGGCCAATGACACCTATTTTGAAAATACAACCCGCCCTTTGATGGTCGGACTTTCGCAAACCACAGCTTCTCTGGCACGATGTTTCAGTGGGGAGCAAAAGAAAATGGTTTATCCGGAATTTAAATAAAAAATAACAATATGTCGGAAAACCGGCTAAATGCATACCGAATTATGTGGCTTTTTGTCTTCTTCGATCTGCCCGTTATGACGAAACCGGAACGTCATACCGCCACTCATTTTCGGAAATTTCTGGAAAAAGATGGTTTTTCCATGATGCAGTTTTCCGTGTATATCCGCCATTGTGCCAGCAAAGAAAGTGCAGAAGTACACATTTCACGCATACGGAATAACATCCCGGAAAAAGGCCAGGTCAGCATTTTGACCGTCACCGATAAGCAATACGGAGAAATTCTCAATTATTGGGGCTGCAAATCCAATCCTTTAGGCGAAGCCCCTAAACAATTGGAACTTTTTTAATACATTTGTTCTTTGAAATGTTGAAATCAGAAAATGACATCAAATCAGTTCCCAGAAAGCAAAAGTCTGCATTTTTTCTTGCTTGGATTTCATGAAAAGTCTTGAATTTTAATGCTTTGACAGGCCTTGGCTGTGATTTGATGTAAATACTTGATAAGATATACCAAAATCCATATTAAGAAAAGAAGCCATAGCGCTGTGATTTGATGTAAATA